>JAQBSW010000975.1:0-156679 GCA_029291075.1 Eudiplozoon nipponicum | reverse complement strand
TAAACAAACGCCTTTCCAGCAAAATATGAAAATATTCTAAAACCAAAGCTAAATGGTCTTGATGGCCAATATCGAATTTACTTTGGTCAAAGTTCTATTACGCGCAATGCAGGTACTACTGTATGTGACAAAGAAATAATCATTGACACTGTGAAATTTATGGAGATATTCGACGCAAGGAGCCAAATTCTATAAAGCTCGGCTCATGATAATACTCGTTGCAATACAAAACGTCCACTTAAGCGTAGTCTAAAAGTCAATCTTGAATCCTATATACCATAAAAGCTGAAGAAATGGATGAAGCGTTTGCGTTAGGTATTATTTTCTGTTTGTCCAGCATACTCGCGCAACCGGTCATAAAAAAACATGACCGCTTCAACAGTGTGGAATCTAAATTTTGAAGAACTATCATAGTTAGAAATAATGGATGCAATCCTATCTCTTCAAATGTTGCAAAGCCACAGGCACTGGTTATATGATTCCTGGATTATTTCGGGTAAGTTGTGATATAATTTTTGGGGCGTTGGCAAATCCTTTTCATACTATGTAGAATTAGGAAAACATATCACTTGATTGAAATAAATCGACCATCATTTCTATCTTCGAAAAAAGTAATCTTGATTCGTCCAATAACTATCTTGGTGTAAGCATGACTTCAGTCATAACTGAGTACTTTGCTTGTATTACCCTACGTCGTCTTAATGCTTCACGTGAAACACATACTAGAGAAGAACAGGTCAGATGCCGCTTAGGACGAGGCTGTATAGATAATATTTTTACGTTAACGCAAGTTCTTGAACAAAGAGATTTATGTCACCGACCCACAATAGCCGTCTTTCTAGTTCGAATATTGGTGGGCCATCAACATTTTGTTAATATTTTACGTGCTCTTTAGAAAAATAGTTCTGGCCGCGTTGTTTACAGCGAATTAACGCCCGGTCGTTTAATTTTGTAATCGATGCTATTAGTAACAAAAATCTTCCGCACATTTAGGATGCAGGTTTTGCAGTTCTTTCTGGCTGTAATCTAGGCGATTTTGACTATGCAGACTATATCTTACAACTGAGATGCTAATCAGGCCACCTTGGATAGATTCGCAAACGTTGTTAAACCTTTCGGTATGATATCTGCACCCTTTAGATGTAATATACTTTTAAAAGATAATCAACCACTCATTTCAAATCTGCGACTGCAAAATGAAGCTCTAGACATAGTTGACAGATTTACACATCTTAAGAGCTCTATCAATAATTTAAGAGATATGTCTGACGAGGTGAAAATGATAATTGCTGAAGCTAAATTAGCTTTCCCGAACCTTCGCCATTTATACAGAAACGAGAGTACTCCACTCTGACTTAAAGGTATTGTTAACAGTGTGTCTGTACACGCATTTTACTTTAGGCTATAGAAACTTGACCTCTTAGAGTTTATGATTTTATACGCTTACAGGCATTCGACCATCGTTTCTGAGAAGCATAGCACACGTTGGGTACCAACAACGAATAACAACCATTGACATCCGTTGAAGTATTTTTGGATTTGCCAACAAGTGCTCCTAGTTATAAAAACAAATATGGCTCCATCAACATCTTTGGCTCAGTCACGTTTTGTGTATGCCCTCAATTCGGTAACCCAGCAGAGCTCTATTATCTTTTTGAGCACCGGATCGGCGTAAGAAACAAGGTTGTCAGATTTTGACATGGCAGAAACAGTTGAAGTCACTTACATCTAAATTGGGCAGTTTATGACCCACCAGTCGGCCAGGATGGGTCCAATTTTGCATCAAATTTTTTATTAAAAACCCTTCCAGATATGGCATGAAATCGAGCTCAATAGCTATCCTGTTGCAGATGTCTAGTAGATTCATCTTCGCAACATTCTTTTCTCAGTAGGGCAAAGTTGGCTTAGAGGTTTAATTTGTTTAAGATGTGATACAGTGCAAGCCGCAAGGAAGCTGTGTTACTAAAGATGCCTTGCCTTAAAGCTGACTTGGCCATAATGACGTTTTGTAGAGGTTTCTTTTTCCTCATTTCTGTGAGTTATCTTGCTAAATGTATTACTAGTATCTAGGTATCTTTTCTCTCTTTCTACTTTAAATATAAATCATAATTTGGGTCTTAATTATAATTTTTATCGTTATTTATATTTTATAACTTTATGGTTATATTGCAGTGAAACATTATTCACTCTTGACTTTGTGCCAGCTGGGTATGATGGTGATGCTGACGATATACATCCATTAAATATTAACAAATGTAAATTTATTCATATATATGGTGTATACATATATATATATATATATATATATATATATATATATATATATATATATGATGGATATATAGATATTTATAAACGTTATAGTCTGTAGACGTCGATATATATGGATATTTATATATAAGATGTGAGTATACAAAAATAACAAAAAGTAAATAATAAAATTTAAATAAAAAATAAAATGAAAATATTGCTTATATATTATAAAACCAAAATGATTCTTAGGAACACACCTTGCTGCTTACATTTTTTTTATAAATACAGAGATATGTATTTGGTTTGAAAACAGATATTTAAATGAAGATTTAAATTTATAACTGATATGAGTAAAAATGTGCAGTTGGTTGAGATACCATTCGTTAGTGTAGGCTCTGTATTCGCCTTTTCCAAACAATAGAATAATACTATACTCTTTCTACAGTTATTCTACCTCTCCTCTCTCTATAGCCTATTGCACACAGAATGAGATTAGATACACCATGAATTTGAGGTCCACTGCAATAGGATTAAAATTATTAAAAGATGTTGACCCTTCTAGTCGTCCGGAAAAGTATTTTTTTAAATTGAGACATCACGGATAGGCGTGTATGTAAAACGATATGGTTTGCATGTAGTTCTTCTATCAATGTATTTTTAGATTAAAGTAAACATATTTGTGTATATGTTATTTTGTCCGAGGAGGTTAAGGTGAGGCGGAAATTTTTGTTTATACATATCAATATAAGAGAAAAGTTATGAAGACCGGATATTATAGTAGATAATAACAACATACTTTGGGAATTAAAATAAATCTAAATAGATTTGTCTTAAATGAGGATACTGAATTTGCCTTAAATTATTTCTAAAGATGGGATTTTAAATGAAATCTCAAAAATTCGGAATATCTGGTACCTGCATCATTTTCAGGCAAGCAGCTGTTGGACAGCTTCAGGATGGAAGGACAAGTTAAAATCCAACAATCAATGTTACAGACCAACAGTGCATTTGGGAATGTAAAGTATACGAGATTTTACCGACATACGAGTATGATCAAGTGTCACGCACAAACAAAAAATGTCATGTATAAAATATAGATTCAGGCATTTTATCATTTAGACACAATACGCAAATATATTGCCTAACTAATAACTTATTTGATTTAGAACAAACTAATAATTATGGTTGCTATATTGTAACACGCGGCTTTGCGTTACAACCGAACGATGTACAATTTTGACAAATATAGTGCTCTTTAAGGTAATAAAATATAACACTGTTTTTACACAATATTTCACTTAATTTTAATTTTAGAAACAATTTCTGTTAGTTTCAAGCAGTTTTAAATAAGATTTCTTGAACTGCAATTTTTATTGTAAATATTAGGGTTTTGTTTAATAAATAAAAGACACCCGCGTGCAATAGGCAGGTAACATGCGGTGGATTTAATTGTCTCTGTGTTCAAAGGTTGGATTTACTTAGTTTACAGGCCTTAACCATTTTTATACAACTGATAACAGTTTAGTTATGATTCCACTAATTATGACATCAGCTGTTTCTCAATCTTTTATCCGAAACTTTATAATTCAATTGATTTCCGTATTTTATCATTCAAAACCAAGCAAACATTGGAATTATTATTTTTGGTGCTTTTTATGGCGGTTTATACACGAATTTTATCCATCAATTATCAGTGTCAACATTAACTAGTGACTTTAAACTAAAATGCTAATCAATCTGGATTTATATCAACATATATTTTCAATTATTTACATGTATTCATCATGATTCAGACGTTTGTGTTCATGATAATTACTTGTGTAAAAGACATTCAATTATGTTGACAATATATCGTATTCTTTCCGTCTAGAGAACGGTCCGTTTTGTTTAACTGTTAACTGATTCATGCTTACTTACACCACTTGCAATAAACATCTAAAAATGGATGAGTTTTTGTACTTCACCCTTCGGAAAATGTCAGGGACTGATCAAGGAATGGGTGAGCATTACGACCACCATGCAAATGGACAGCTGTCTTACAAAGGCTATCACTATAACTACAAAACATCCCTCATAAATGGTGCCCCGTTTCATCGAACTCACAGCCAACAAAGAATTAATCAGCATCTAGCTTTTGAGAACTTCAAGCACTTTGGATGAATGCCACAAAATAAAGTAAATCCTAAGACACAAATCACAGCAAAACAACCTCACGAGATCACAATGCTCGAAGACAGCCGCATGATGGCGGGTTAGAACGATGTAACACTGCCATCTATTCTCGATAACACTCAGACACATAAGATGACGTCCAGCTCTGGAAATGCAGAAAGCCCGGTTGTGATCCTAGCAACAGGCCGCACCAACACATGGACACAGTACACAATATGCCAATTCGATCCAGACTACCTTGACGAGTAGGACGACGATGTTACTTTATTGCCAAAGGTGTCCAATATAACAGACGAGGGTTTAATATTTTTGAGGGCTTGGGGAACAATCCGAATGTCTTTCAGACGCGACTTAAAGACATCCTACATCAATATACTGAGGGAGCATATGCGCAACCATGGCAGAGTCTGCAACGCGCCATCGAGCAGCGCCTGACACCAGATCGAGAAGACAGGTTTACAGAATTGATGACCCAGATGTCCGTAGTTAGCCGCACGCCTTCTGAGCTATTTAGGGAGTTTGAGCAGGAAGCCACGGAATTCAACCTGGCAAAGGAAATCTTAAAGTGACTATTCATAAAGAAGCTTACCTGCGCCTATGTCTCCAACACAGCGACGTTTAGGGTACGAATACGCAAAACCTCGTTCTCCAACTCAAAAGGATGCTTCAATTATCCTTTTATCATTGCCAATACGACAAGAAACATCATTGGACATGACATTCTCGGACACTTTGACCTTACTATTCGTCCGAGAACACGAGAGATACGCCCTGCAGACAATCGGTTTCTTGCACCAGCGCTAAAACATACGACCCGCGCCGAAACAGTCTCATCCATGCAGCTAATTCCTCCAGTTCCTCATGTACCGCAACTAGACGATGTTCTGATACGTCATGAAAAAATTTTCAAACCTATCTCTTTTATGCCTGATCTCAAGAGGAAGCGTGTCATCACAGCCCATCGTATAATCTTATCGAAACCACTTCCTCATCCTTCACGAGCACGTCCATTGGCAACACACATATATAAGGCCGCCGAGCAAAATTTCGCCATGCTACGTCAAGAAGGCATCTGTACACGATCCAGCGCACATTATGCGTTGCCTGTGGTACTAGTAACAAAGAGTAAACCAGCAACATTCGATGTGTGCGGGGATTATCCTATTCTCAATTCTTGCACACAGTATGATTCGTACATCGTCCCAAATCCGGCTGACCTACTTTGATCCGCTATCGGTCATGTTGTGTATTCAAAACTCGACCTAGTGAAAGCCTACTATCAAGTACCGATGGACAAAGACTCCGTATCATATATTTCACTTAGATTCACCGGAGGTGGCACTCAACAATATCACTATATGCCTTTAGGTATCAAGAATGCCTCGCAAACATTCCAACGCGTTATGGACGAAATACTAGATGGTCCACCATTTGCAATTCCCTACTTAGACGACATCCTGGTATTCTCAAACTCACTGTCTGAACATAAACGGCATAATTACATTTTACTCACATGTCTAGCAGACTATGGACTCAGACGCCATGGCAACAAATGTTTCTTTGCACAAAAATCATTTGAATTCCTCGATAATCAAATTTCCGAGAAAGGCGTAACACCACTACCTGCTAAGGTTCGTACTATTCAATATCTACAGCCTCCAACCACCGTTCGAGTATTACGACGATTCTTCGGTAAGATGAACTTTTATTCTCGAATCGTACCCTGCCTTGCCGAAATTCTGCCACCGCTTCCAAAATATCTCGTGCCAGAAAACCGTTTTGTCAAGAAATCACAACTGATTCAGCTCAACGTGGACGACATTCAGGATTACAAGGATGCCAAAATGGCCTTATGCAAAACGACCATTCAACATTCTCCTGATTGGTTTCAACCTTGTGAATGTATCACTGACGCATCCGACGTTGTCATAGGCGCAATACTTCAACAGTCCAACAATGTTATACATCGAACTACCGCCTTCTACTCGCAAAAACTACAACCTTGCGAGACACGATATGATACATGAGGAAAAGAGTTACTTGCAATCTACCGGTCGATCCTACACTTCCACACCTATCTTGATGGCCGAAAGTTCAAGATCTACACAGACCATCTCCTTTACTTCCGATGCTAAGAGGAAAGAAAGAGTATTTATATTCACGACGTGTCAACTCACAACTTACACGAATACACGAGTATGAATATGTAGTCAATAATGTCAAACGATCAGCAAATTTGGTGGCAGACTCTCTAAGCCGTCCTGCAGGACTCTGTGCCTCTATCCTGTATCCTTCCCCTATAAGCACTCAGGAAATGCAAGCAGCTTAGCAAGATGATCCATCACTTCGGACATTTGATGTCAATCGCCTGAAAACATTTGATTATGATAGAACTCTGCTGCAGTATGAAATAACTAGCGTGGGGCCTTGGTCGTTTATATTTGAAAACTCCGTCACAAGATCTGTGATATCTACCATTCAATGAGCCACCCATCTGGAGAAGCATCAGTAGAAATTCTATACAGAACGCATTTTTGGCCTGGCATGCGGCGAGATGTCAAGAAATGGTCAAAATAATATCTAGAAAGTCAGTAAAGCAAAGTGACGAGACACACCAAAACGGCGCTACAAGTAATCCAAGTGCCCAAAGTTCGCTTCATGCACATACACGTTGATCTGGTAACCTTACCTGCCGTGAACAATATACGACTTCTACTGTCAATACGGGATCGCACCACTCGTAGGTATGAGACCATACCACTGCCAAACATAAAGCAAGACACTGCCAGTTATGCTTTAGAGCTCAATTGCTTCGCTCGGTTTGGTGCTCCAGCTGAAATGACAACCGATCGTGGCGCACAATTCCTCGGAGAAAAGTTCGCAGCCCTACTGAAATACTATGACGTCAAACACTCCGTGACCGCGGCTCGCAATCCAAAAGTAAATGGTTTCGTCGATAGGCCACACAGGGAACTGAAAGCGAGGCTTAAGGCCAGCCCGGAATTAAATTGGCTTGCGGCTTTATCGAAAGTAATCCTATCAATGCGTACAAGAACTCGAGAACTGATCAAATGTAGTTCGGCTGAAATGTTATTTGGCGAATGTCTAGGGCACCCTGGCGAACTAGTCCGATCACGCTCTGAAACTGCGATAACAATGAACGATCCGGCATTTCAGTTTCTACTTCGCAGTTGCCTACAGTGTACCGCTCAAAATCGGCCGATCTGTCCTACACGTCAGCAATATGTTCCAATATATAAACGCAAAGATTTTGATAGCTGCAAATGGTTCTTCGTCAACAAAGAAATACATAAAAGTATTCTAGACAATCCAAAGCGCGGTCTTTATCGTGTGTTATATCGACGTCAGAATTACATTATTTTGTAGATTAATGACAATGCTGAAGCTGCTTTCAAACACAGATTATCCCCGGCCGACGTTGATCCAAATGCCCCGCTGTTCCGCGATGTTGACCCATCAGGCGGCGAAGAAACGATCATTCTACCTCGAGACAGTTTTGCGGATCAAGGACTGACACCCGACATCTCACCTACAACCGAGCCAACTGACGCCGTCACTCCGCCGGGAGATATAGAGGAACCAGAATCAGTGTCTACAAAGCCAACATCAGTGGTTAATCGTTACGGCAGAGCCATAACACCTACTGTAACGTTGGCCCCCTTCATTGTGTACTAATTTTCATTGTCGAGGGGTGTATGTAACTGGCGGTTTCACGTTACAATCCAACTATGTTCAATTTTAACAACTATAGTGCTCTTTAAGGTCAAATAATCTAACTCTGTTTTTACACAATATTTCTCTTAACTGTGATTTTAGAAACAATATCTGTTAGTATCAAGCAGTTTTAATTGAGATTTCTTGAACTGCAATTTTAATTGTTTTGTTTAATTAGAGACACCCGCGCGCAATACGCAGGTAATATGCGGTGGATTTATTTGACCCTGTCTTCAAACATTGGATTTACTTAGTTTACTGGCCTTAACCATTTTTTATACAACTGATAAAAGTTCAGTTATGATTCCACTAATCATGATATCAGGCGTTTCTCCATCTTTTATCCGAAACAAACAGTGGAATTATTATTTGGGGTGATTTTTTGACGGTTTTATACCAGTTTTTCCATCAATTATCAGTGACAATATTTATCGGTGACTTTAAACTAAATTGCTAATCAATCTGGATTTATATCATTATATTTTTTCAATAATTTATATGTTTTTATTACAATTCAGGCGTTTGTGTTCCTGATAATTACTTGTGTATAAGAAATAAAATTGTGTTGACAATATATCGATTTGTTGCCGTCTAGATCACGGTCCGTTTTGTTTAACTGCGAATTGTTTCATGCTTAGCTACACCACGTGCAATAAACGTCTGAAAACTGATGAGTTTTCTTACTTCACCGTTCGGAAAGCGTAAGGGACTAATCAAGAAATGGGTGGGGATAACGACCACCATGATAATGTAGGAAATCCTTATTAAATAGTCAACTGCCCGGCAAAGGCTACAACTATAACTACAAAACATCCTCAAATATAATAAAATACTATAACATAGATATGTTGTTAGTATTATAAAATTAAACAAGCTTTGATCGGGCGGGTGGTGATGCAAATTGTTCTAATCAAGTTTGCGAGCTTATATCAAACACCTATACAATTTACATCCATTTTCCAAAATAATACCAGCTCCTATTGATGAGTCGCCAATAAGTAAGAAACGAATGTGCATGAGATTATAATTTCCGTTTATGCTTTCATTTTTCAATGTAATCTAAGAATTGTATAAATAAATTCATCCATAAAACAGGTTTCGCTATTAGACAAGAAGTCTAGAAAAAAACATTAAACATATTGCTCACGTCCTGCCGAACGTATGTTAGCAAACCATTTTTTAATCTTACTCCTACAGAAATACGTAAACAATTAGTATTCCAAATATAGAAATAGCGAATAAATAAGACAGGTTACTTAATACAGTAAATGACGCAATGCAATGTTAAACAAAATATACAAATAAGTACTGGCGTAAATGTGCTTATGAGATTATAATGCAAACAGCCAACAGCGTTAGCAAATTTCACACACTGTGCACGTAAACTTAATTTCTCTCCCTCACACACAGTCATGAAACTGTACCAAACTCTAGCATCAAATTTAGTAAGTAAACCAAAATTAATATTTAAAAAATACTAGATTAGTGACAAGAAAGGAAGTTCTTATCAATGCTTAAAATATTGAAAAATTGCCAAACGGGAATCATCGAAATTATATGATCAGTTTTTTGCCTAACACAGCCTGGATACAAATTGTTATATTGCTTGAAGATACTGCCGCAATTCGTTGCGGTCGCCTTCCTCAGTTTACCCATCGTGGAAAGTTCTAAAAAATAAACTTTTGACGCAATTACGTTCATTCCTCTAGCCATTTCGTTTATCATTCAAATTGATGCTTTACTAGATATCCGCGTATCAGGTGTGTTTGGGTATGTATATCCATAACTGATATGTTCATCCAGCTGGGTGAATCTAGTGCGGCTGAATATGAATTTATCATTTACATTCGTTAGACTATTTGTTTTAGACTCATCATGTGAAATGACTTAACTGAAGGTGCCCTTACATTTTCGAGTGGTGGGAACTAAATAAATCAGAAGCACACATCATAAAGTTAAACAATTCTAACTGACAAAATTCGAAATCAGAACGATCCATGCACATGTTAAACTTCACTTAAACTATTACTATAATCAAGGTTGCGATATTGATATAAACATTTGACCCATTAATTACTTTCATATGTCAGTAATAATTTGGGCCAAGTGCTTAAATTTAGATCGCAAACTTGATTATAGTAATTGTTATCACCACCCGCGCAACCAATGTTCGTCCACTCACACTATTCATATTGTACTTAATATTAACTTGTTTATTAACAGTTGTCATCATATAATTAAATAGGCTTACGTCAACTATGTGTATAAGTGTGTGGGCGTGTATAAATTATATGGCTAGAGGAAATACCGCGTTTGCCTCAGTAGTTTGTTTTTAAAACTTTTCATGATTGGTGAACTGAAGAAGGCGACCGCAATGAGTTTCCACAATATCTTTAAAAGATAAAACAATTCGAATTTAGCCTGTGTTTGTCAAATCGCAGATGAAGTAAAAATTATTATTGTGTCTGGTTCAAATGGACCAAACATATATATATATATATATATATATATATATATATATATATATATTTATATATATATATATATATATATAGTTGGCTGGCGTATTCTGTGTATTTTTATAATTATTCTGACATTTCTTTTGAAGTCAATTATTGCACAGCTTTTTTGTTCAAACATGATGTAAATATAATTTCACTTGATCGTATATTTCATTTGGCGAAACGTTTTTAGTAGAGTAAACATCTAACCGGCGCGATCAAATCACAATTTAACCGTGTCCATTTTAACGTAAAACATTAATTTGAGATAACTTTTATTTTTCGCACGATAAAATGTTACCACCTTAATATATGCAATATTATCTTTTAGGCTCATCATAAAACTAATTAACATTTATGATAAAGTAGTTGATCCGTATGGAGTGACCCTGCTCCTCGTAAAGTACGCGAAAACAAACCAATACGAAGGACTAAAACGAAAAATTCCCTCGCAAAAATATGAGAACATGGAGAGATTTAATTTAGTATTTATCAATTAAATTATTTTGACATAATCAATAAATGATAAATTCCAAACAAATATACTGAGAAATGTCTTTTTGTTTGAATATTTCTGTTCTGAACTAAATATTCTTAAATGGTTGAAAAATGCCAACGGAAAATTAAACTATGTCGTTCTGCACGTTCCTTTCATACCAAATTAAGGACTCACCACAATGATGCATGGAAAAAAATGTACATAGATATGCTGTAAATTTAAAGTAAATACTGCAAAAATAGGTGATGCAAATCATCGTCTATAGCGGTTTCGTTCGTACTACACATGTATCATTAACAGTGTAAATGTTACCGTAAGGATTTAAATCCAATAATACTTGGTTTAAAGTCATGCAACTAATATACACCAATTAAGTCGCACTTCACGAACAAGTGTCATTTGATTACAAGTTATGCTTCTTGATCAGTATTTCATTCAGATGAATCCTCATATGTACTGCCGTTTTGGCATTTTAAAACATAAACCACACCATCTTTGGAAGTGATATTAAATTAGATTTTCATGACAGGATTTGACTATATATATGTTGCCAGTATAGACTACAAACTGCAGTAGATGGCAAATATGATTCACCAAATAGGAGAATTATTAGCTGATGACTGACAAACAGACTTACACGTCAGTTAAATTGAGAAATCTATACTTACATCGTTCTTAATGGACAAATTTTGCGTATTTCTATTCTTTTTATATCTTGCTAATCTTTCTCACCTAACGTAGGATATCGCAAGCAAGCCAACTTTACTGATCTTTTTTCAATACAGTGTTAAACAGACAAAAAAAGAATGCATCGATGAAATAGTTGAGCAAGATTAAAACAATAAATATTCCTGTAAAATATTAGAAAAAAGAAAGCCCAACAGGTGTAGGGAAGAGCTATTGAAATTATGGCTTAGCGTAGTAACTGACAGCCGAATAAACTTGAAATGCAGTGCATATAAAATCTGGACTCGTTGCTTAGTGCGACGCAGAATATCAATTTATTTCATATATTCCATTCTAGCGAAATATTTAGTTTAAGACTATCGCCCATTACTATGTTCGCCGAAGCTACCAACAACACATCAGTCTTTAGTTATAGTTGCTGACCTCACCTTGAGTTGTGTTAACTCAATGACACAGTTTCATTTGTTTAGGACGGATTCTCTATCTACATCAAGCAATAATATCGTGTCGGGTCTTCAAAAATTCCATTTAGTCCTACTTCAATGATTTCGAATTGAAACATAGACTTTAAGATGTCTCACAGATTGCATTAATCATATAAATATATAGAGGCGGTGTTCTGTTGGAGGAATAAACAGTATTAATATGTCGCGTCCACGCATAAAGACTGATCAATTTGGTTTTCATTCTCATGAAACTAATGACAATACGGCAAACAATAGTTTGATATTTTTAAAATAATAAAGTCTTAAACAAATTAAACAAATAACCAAATATTCTCAAAATAAATACGATTTTAAGATAGTATAAAACAAGAATCCTAAGTTAAATACTGTTTGTTGCGAAGAACTAATATATATGGAAGTATTTTTTAGGTGTTGCAAATCTACTAACAAATTCGTTCAGTTGTGACCAAAAGGATAGACCCAAGGCAGCATGAATGGAAAGTATAATCTCATGCACATTCGTTTCGTGATTACTGGCGACTCATCAGTAGGAGCCGGTATTACGCCCTTTAACCACTTTATATTTGGTCTAAGTACAATCACCTAGACTAATTTTTTACTAGGTTCTCAACATAAATCGGATCATTGTGATATTCTTAGTGCAAAGCTACAATCCCCGTGGGCAAAACGCGACAATGCAAAACGTTAGTTGCCTTTAAAATGTCATATTCGATTTTAGCTTCAGTAAGGATGTGCATTATGTATGTACGTAATACTTTAGCGATTAATGTAAATAGGAATCGGTTTTTCTGTATTGGCACATTGGTTATCAACAATTAAATAATAGGCAAAATAGTGCAACACGCAGCGCCGCGTTACAACCCAATGAAGTTCAATTTTGATATGTATAGTTCTCTTTAATGTCAAGTAGTCTATATTTGGTATTACACAATATTTCTCTTAACTGTGATTTTAGCAACAATCTCTGTTAGTTTCAAGCAGTTTTAATTGTGATTTCTTGAACTGCAAATTTAATTTTTATTAATAGGGTTCGGTTTAATAATATTACACACCCGCGCACAATACGTAGGAAAATGCAATGGATTTATGTGACTTAATGCGCACAACCAGGATTTACTTGTTTTGTTTGCATTAATCATTTTAACATAACTAATAACAGCTCAATTCGGACTCTCCTGACCTATATTTCATGAATTTCTTAATCATTTATCCGAAACTCTAGTTTCATGTGATTTAGCACGCAGAACCTAGTAGACAGTTCACTAATTATTTGTGGTGCTTGTTGTGACTACTCTTACATGAATTTTTCTTTGCTTAATGAAATTTTGATTAATAAAACAGTGACTTGATGCTGTGGCCATCTCACATCACCCTTCGGGAAAAGGCCATGTATTAATCATGAACGCAGATCGTAATACTTGCTACCAGATTTTATGTAGGAAGATAATTTCGCAATAAATAGACAACAAGCTTGTAGAACCTCATACATTAGCTACAAATCCTCCTACAATAGAATTTCATGTTTCATAGTTACTTATTTGATGTCTAATTAGCTTCTTAATATTCATGAACATGGTTCTTTCCTGACATTGTACATAATTTTACTGATACATGCCAATGAGTTTCATTATACATATTTGTTAATAACCCATATGCCAAAACCAAAATATGTGATATGTATTTACAAGAACCACTGAAGTATTACAAACAAATATAAAGCACATCCTTACTGTAGGCAAAATCAAATTTCACGTTTTAATAGCTATTTATTTGGCGTCAAAATAGTTTACTTATATTCAGAAAAATGATTCTATTCTGATTTTGTACTTAATTTCGCTGATACGTGCCGATTAGTTTTATATTTATTATTTGTTAATAACTTATATTCCAAACCAAAAGAAGCGATTTGAATTCACATAAAACGTTGAAGTATTACGAAGAAATATAAGACAATTCTTACTGTAGGCAAAATAAAATATTACATCTTAATATCTATTGACTTGGCGTCTAAATAGTTTTCTTATATTCATGAAAACGGTTCTTTCCTGATTTTGTAAACAATTTCTCTGATACGTGACGATGATGTTCATAATACTTATTTGTTAAATTCGTACAGGCCAAACCAAAATAAAGGATTTTTATTCACACGATCCGCTGAATTATTACGCACATATATAAGGCACATCATTACTGTAGGCAAAATGGAATATCACGTTTTAATAGATAATTATTTAGCGTCTGAACAGTTTCCTAATGTTCACAAAAATCGTTCTTTTCTGATATTGTATAAAATTTGGTTCAAACGTACCAACGAGTTTCATATTACTTATTTATTAATAAACTATATGTCAAACCAAAATAAGCGATTTGTATTCACATGAACCGAACAAGTATCACGCATAAATATAAGACACATCCTTACTGTAAGCAAAATAGAATATCATGTTTAATAGCTATTTATTTGGCTTCTAAAAGGTTTTTTAATATTTAAGAAAATGGCTCTTTCGGGGTTTTGGATAAAATTTCGCTGATATGCTCCGTTGAGGTGCATATTATTTATTTGTTGATAACCAATATTTTAATACAGAATAAGCGATTTCTATTTACATGAACCGCTGAAGTACATACATAAGGCACATTCTTACTGAAGCTAAAATTGAATATCAAATTTTAAAGGCTATTCTCGTTTTTGCATTTACGCGTTTTCCGCACGCGGGTTGTAGCTTTGCACTAACAGTATCACAAAGATCCGATTGATAAACCTGTCCACTGCTTTGTCATCGATCAGGCTAGGTGCGTAATTGTCCTTTTATTCGGAAGGCTTCAACATCATTCATACAAATTACTGGAAATGAGATGTTGCGTGATGTTTGTTTGCTGGCAACGTTTAGGAACTGCACAACCCGTTCCATAATCAGGCCAATAATGACATGTATACGTAGCATAATACTTCCAATCGCAGATCTATGTTAATATGGTAACATCATTCCAAAACTGTTCTATTTATATTTTATCTTGTTGACTCACGAATTATTTTAATCAAAGTCCTTGTCTGAGTAATTAAACTCAATATATGCATATGCCTACATCACATGAAATCTCTAACTCATCAACTAAATATATATATATATACAAGGCTGTTACTATAATATAATTATAAACATAATGATATATTTTAGATATATGCACATGTATTAATGTGCCAATATTTCTATAAGTTGTTTAACCGCGCATCGTTATATCTATTAATTTTGAAGACAGTTAGTTTGTCTATACTATCTCTTCCTTTTTTCTTTTATTGTTGATCTAACAACACTCTAGCATTCACTCCCTTGCCAAGTAGGTAACTTGCTGTTATATTCGAACCAACTTGGTACTAGTTGCGCAATACCTTACACGCAATTCCATACATTAGAGTTCCAAGCTTAAGAGAAAACACAGTATTTGACATTTGAGCTTTTTGTTTTATCAGCTTTGGCACTTCTAAATTTGATTATCGTGACTTCACAATTGTACACCTATAACAAAAACAGTCGATACTTCCTTTCTCCTCTTCAAAATTCTGCACTAAAGATGAGCTTATGTATACCTGGAATTTGAGATAGCCGTAATTATAAATAAAGATTGGTCTGCTAATTGCAGATCGATTAAGTTCCTGAATGAGGTTTTTCATGTGCGCTAGGCATATGTCTATATTGAGTTTAGTTATTAAGACAAATTCTTTGTTTAAAAAAAACTGGTGATTCAACAAAATAAAATATAAATAGAACGGTTTCGGAACGAGTTTTCCACCTTGACTTAAATCTTATAATGTGAGTAATGTGCTGTGTATATACCTGACTACTGGCCTGATGATAGAACGTTGCAGCAAACAAATATCACGCAACACCTCATTTCCAGTGATTAGTAAGAATGATGTTGAAACATTCGGAATAAAGGAACGATTACGCACCTAGTCTGATCTAAGTTAAAACTGTAAAACGCGGCTCCGCTTTACGACCCAACGATTTTCGATTTTGACAGATATTGTGCTCTTCAAGGTCAAATAATGCAACTCTGTTCTTATACAATATTTCTCTCAACTGTGATTTTAGAAAAAATCTCTGTTGGTTTCAAGCAGTTTTAATTGAGATTTCTCGAACTGCAATTTTATTTGTAATTAATAGGGTTCCTTGCGCAATACGCAAGGAACATGCGGTGGATTATCGTGTCACAGCGGATTTATTGCCCTCAGTTGCATTATTCGCAGCTTATGCAAGTGATTCACTGTTCGCATTTAACTATACCTATCCGAATTTCAGAGTACAATGGATTATTATAATTAAATAATTTAAAACTATAGCAAACAGGGAACTAATAATTTGTGAATTTTTTCATTAAAGTTTGTACACGATTTTAATCCATTTATCATCGGTGACAACTTTTACCAGTGACTATATTCATATCATCATGTATTTTAAATCGGTTACATATATTCATTTTGATTCATACATTTGTGAAAGAATAATTGCTTGTGTGTAAGACATTCAACTTTGTAAACAGCGTTCATTTTGCTGCCGTCTAGAGCACAGACAATTTTGTTTAACTGTGACTTGTGCATAAGACATTCAACTTTGTGAACAATATTCAGTCCTTTTGCCGTCTAGAGCACGGTCAAGTTGGACTACTTATGAACTTATATACGACGTTATTTACAATACATTTTTGATCATTCGTATTAGTCATCTCATATCAGCCATCGGGAAAAAAGCCGGGGATTGATCATGTGCGCGGATCTCTACAGCCGCTACCAACTATTTGTAGCAAGACAATATCCCCGCAAATTCGTCAACAAAACAATGGAAAGGTTAATCAGTCGAATCTTTGTGAAATCGTTCGTGCAAAGCTACAACCCGCGAACGCAACACGCGACAATGCAAAATATGTAGCTGTCACCACGCAAAAATTCAATAGGTATATATCAAGCTATTTAACTTACGTCTATATAGTTTTCCAGTATTCATGTACCTGGTTCATCTTGATTTTATATAAAATTTCGTTGAGCCGTGCTGACGAGTTTCATATTACCTATTTGGTAAAAACCAGAATTTTAATAGCGAATAGGCGACCTCTTTTCACATGAACCGATTAACAATTACTCACAGATATAAGACACTTCCTTAGCGTAGAAAAAATAGAATTACATGTCTATCATGTATGTATGCATCTAATTATGTATAGTGTTACTCATGTCATAATAAAACATGTATATTTTACAGGATCCGATTACGACGAGCACGAGGTTGGAAATATGATATTTTTACCTTAAAATGAGTACTTAAACTGCATAGATATTGCCACCAGGCAAGAGCTGTTTTTTGGGACGTCAGTGGTGCACTTTACTCAGCAGATCGCAGAATTTTATTCAATATTATGTTGAAAGAGCTATTGTCACTAAATTAGCGTATTATTTACCCGCTCTTAACACGCACATATATAGAACAAGTTTATCTACCAGGACGAGGTCTGCGTGTGCATCATAGTTCTTGGTTAAGCAAAAAGAATATAGTGCTATGTAAAACAAATAAAATGGACCTCAGCTTTGTTTGACAGTATGAACGGGTTCCATATCCAGGCAATGATCTTTGTGCTAATCCCAATACATAGCACTGGATATTGCCCAATAGTGATCTTATTACGAATTCGTAACTGTCAATTGTTACTTAGCCATCTATTCTTTTAGTTGCAAAGTAAAATATAGCTATGAAGTGAAGCGGCGTAAAGTCTTATATTTCATATATGGCCTTGCTTATTCCAATTAATGTGCTGCATGGATGTTTTAGTGAACTTCACTCTGTGCTTTTGGTAATATACTTTATCTTTAAAGCAGATACAGTGACATTAAAATTTTAAATTATTTTCAAATTACAAATATAATTTATTCTTTATAAGTGCATCGTAACTTTGTACTAAACAGTGATCTCCGTAATCGTACAATAATAACGTACACACACGAAGTATACATAAACAACATATTACATTAGATATAAATAAAAGTAGTGTCAATAAGCCAATGTTTAAAAATTTGTTTGAAATACAACGTGCTCCGGTGTACAATGAGCTCATTTGAAATCCTTGGACATATAAAAACTATTTTGCATGGCAAGAGACCCAGACGCATCAAGAGTTTGCTAGTTTGGAACTTAAAACACAAAAAATTGTATCGTACAACTCACCAAGGTCGATACTGGTGTCCACTGATATTTGATTCAGGGCAGTCAGCTTTTTGTTCGTCTCTTCGTCTTTTCGTGAGTCACATGTCTGCACCAACGGATTATGCTAATGGTAACAAATCTGACTCGTTTTTAATTCTGTTTCCTGTTTTGTCTAGTTGGTAAGTGGGTATGCGTTTGTGTTTGTGTGTATGCGTATTTGCATGTAAAGGTTATTTTCGCAGTATTGCAAAGTAATGTCTGAGATCTGGTCATTACTGTTTTGATGGCTTGAGAATAAACCATTTGTGCACATTGTTCACTATTACATGTACGAGTGCTATTTTCCCAGTGTAATTGATCGTTTCACCTTGTTGCGCAAATTTAGAATTTCCACATGGTAAGAGCGCCAGTGTGGATTGCAGTGTTAAACGCTCATATTGTTTGGAAACTTCTGTCACTGTATGCGCCTCTTTTATTTCCACGTCAGTTTGTTGGCAATCCGATTGTATATTTATTGATTCTAGTCGAGGTCCTGTTTGTTCTTGACTGGATACTGGTAGATTGGTGTTCAATTTTGTTATTATTGGCCAGTCGATAAAAATATCATGTTGATGAAACTTTTGAATATTAAGGTTAAGTGCTTGTTGTTTAATAAAAAGGCTTCATAAATAAATAATAACTTTTCTGATTTTGCTTTATATAGAATTGTGAAATTGGTCGAATTGACAGGGTGCCCCGTTGCTAATAAATGATAGGAAATATCTGATATTTCCTGACGGTGCCAAGCCTTTGTTAATCAATTTCTGTGGTAAATGTAGCTGGATTCTGCTTATCAAATGCTTCTTCATACGTCCGATTTATGTGCTACCGCGCATACATGAGAATTTGTTGACTATGAATGATTTGGAGAGAATTGGCAATTGATCTTTGGCATCCAACATCATTTTCATATTAACTTTAACACTGGAAAAGTTCTCCTTGGTTATTCTGTTCAGCCTCTATGCAATTATTGAGGCTGGTAAGTCGCCTCTAAATAGTAAGTTTAGGAAAACCTGCTTGACGGTATCCTCTCTAGTACGAATCTGCCGTGGTCTGATGTTGACATCAATAAAATGCTCTGGGTAGTTGTTCATTAGCAAAATTTTCCTGAGGTAGCCCAGTTATTTCTCAATCTTGTGTTCAGAGCAGATCTTCCTGATTCTGTTAGCTAGGTTGTTTACTAAGTTTCTTTTGTGGGATTTTGACACACTACTGTTGTAGTGAATGTATTGTCCGGTGAAAGTGGATTTTCTATGTATTGCCAGTGTCAAATCCCCGTTTGCTTCTCGAGTGAATTTGATGTCAAGGAAGGGAAAACTGTCGAGGCTGAATAGAATAACTAAGGAGAACTGTCTTTGTGTTAAAGTTAATATGACATTTAGTACACAGAGAATCATGAGGTTGGATGCCAATGATCAATTGTTTATTCTCTCCAAATCATGCATAGTCTACAAATTCTCATGTATGTGCGGTAGCACATATAACGGACGTACGAAGAAGCAATTGATAAGCAGGATCCAGCAACATTTGCCACAGAAATTGAATGACAAAGGCTTGGCATCGTCAGCAAATTCAGCTTTTTTCGATCCTATATTGGCAACGGGGCACCCTGTCAATTTGACCAATTTCACAATTCTACATAAAGCAAAATCAGAAAATTTTTTTTTATTTATGAATTCTTTTATACAAAACAACAAGCACCTAACCTTAATATTCAAAAGTTTCATCAACATGATATTCTTATCGACTGGCCAAGAATAACAAAATTCAACAACAATCTACTAGTATCCAGCCAAGAACAAACAGGCCCTCGACTAGAATCAACAAACATACAATCGGATTGGCAACAAACTGAAGTGGAAATAACAGAGGCACATAAAGTGACAAAAGTTTCCAAACAATATGAGTGTTTAACACTGCAATCCACACTGGTACTGTTACCATGTGGAAATTCTAAATTTGCGCATCAAGGTGAAACGATCAACTACACTGGGAAAATAGCACTCGTACATGTAATAGTGAACAAAGCGCACAAATGGTTATTTTTCAATCCATTAAAACAATAATGACCAGATTTCAGACATCACTTTGCAATACTGCGAGAATGACATTTACATGCAAACACGCATACACACAAATTCAAATGCATACACACTTACCAACTAGCCAAAACAAGAAACAGAAGTAAAATCGAGTCAGATTTGTTACCACTAGCATAATCAATTGAAAATCCAAGATGTGTTAATATGTATGATTGCATGAGATATGATTAGTATTCACGAAATAAATGGCCTTTATCCACTTTGTTATTAATGTTTTCTTTATTCCTATTTATATATATATATATAATTAGGAATAAAGAACACATTAATAACAAATATATGAAATAGCTAACATAGGTCATTCTTACAAGATGTTATACAGCTCGTGCCATTAAATCGGTTCCATGGACCGAGATACAAATCTGACTCTGGTGACCAGACGATGTTGCCAAACTCTATGTTCGAACGACAAAATTGTAGGTGATAGACTCTGACATGCTGGACATAAGACACAAAACGCCTGCTTAACATAATACGTCTCATCGTCACGCCTTGTGACAATTTACCGCTTGTGATTCTTTAAAATTGATTGAATCATTAAAGTGTTAAGTCTGAGAGCAAGATAAGAGCCCCATATTGCTATGCTAGCTATTTTCAGCCAGAGTCAATATAGCTATAGTGCAGCCATGAACTAGCCTGCATTGGCAAAGGCATTAAGTTTTGTGGCTTACACATATATGCCACTTAAATCCTGTTTGCCTACGTGTAACCTTGCGAAAGACAAACTGATGTTTATTAGGCGCTAATCCGTTGCGGATTCCGCTGCAACAATGTAAATCAATGCAACGCTATTTCAAACTGGATCACTCTGACGCCGGGACAACGTGAAGTGCTCAAAGAAATTCTGGTCTCCTGGGGACAAGCATAGAGAAAAGCGCGTTCGTTTAGTTCAACTGCCGTAAAATATTGACTAGCCCACTAGGCAATTGTTGTCACACTCCAAGAGTTAATGGTTTTAAGCGGCAAATGACGACCAAAAGAGCTGCTCTTTAAAAAATGTGTGTTTTGTCTGGTTTATTATGCATTTATTAATTTTTTGAATTCTGGGTGACGCACGCGGTTTAAAATGGCTCCAACTTTTTTGAATACTGAATTTGAAATAATTATTACGACCATCAAAACTCCATGAAGGAGCTAAGGGAGGAGAACAAAACTATTAAAAATAAAATTTTTAAGCTGGAGTCGGATGTTAGCAATTATTCATCAAAATTAGATTTTTCAGAAAGGAGAAATGAAAACTTAAGCGCTAAAATTGAGGAATTGACCGTTGCGTTAAACGACAAGATGGATAAATTAAGAGTCAATGTTAAGCCATGGATCGGGTTAGCCAAAATAAATAAAGAAGACGATATATCTACAAAAAGCATTTCTTCATGTGAAGATATATTAAATATTTTATCCAATGAAATTTCTGCAAGGATCGGAAAACAAGAACAGTTAATTTTATTTAATCTAAATGAAAATGCTGATCACAATTATGTTGAGAATTTAAATGCTTTAATCAGAGATACGACAGAGTCCGAAATAGCGAAATGCTTCAGAGTTGGCAAGAAATCGGAACGACCAAAGCCGGTAGAGATAAAATTATTAAAGAGGCCGACTAACAAGCAAGTGGAGGATATTAATAAGAAGAAAGAAGAATGTCGTAACTTTCACAACATATTCATCTCCAGAGACAAGACTTTTCTCCAAAGAAAATTGTCAGCGGCAAAAAAGGTAAAGAATAATTTAGATCAGAGATCAAGTCATCAGGAACAAGTTACAATAAAGGGTGTGTCAATCGATTCTTAAATTACAAAAAACGGGGATTCATTAATGAATGTTGTGGACAGCGGACAGCTACGAACTACAGCTACGGTACCCAACAAACGAATTATAAGGAAACCACAAAAGTTAATTCAGTAACTATTGAAAACTGTAAAGATGAGTTGGGTTGTTCCTATAATTTATTTTATGCCAATTGTCGAAGTGTTAAGAATAAAACATTTTTGCTGTGTGATTTTATAATAAGTAACAATTTTGACTTTATAATTTTATCTGAAACCTGGCTGAACAAGAACTTTGAAAACTATGAATTTCACATTCCTCATTATTCTCCATTTAGGAAAGACAGATCCCTGGATAAAAGAGGTGGAGGAGTACTTATTTATAGCAAATCGATATTAAATGCGACACTATTACATACTAGCAAATATAGTACTGTCATTGATTTTTTAACTATACAAATTGATAACCTGATTTTAACCGCGGTTTACAGACTGCCGTATGCTAATTTACATGATGGTCAAATGTTTACCAATTCCTTTCAATCTATTTTGGACTGGCATGGTTATATTGCTGTGGTAGGAGATTTTAATAAGGTGCATGACTGTGAAATAATCAATATTTTTCTAATCATGATCTTAAGCACATTATAAAGGATCCAACTAGAGGTTCGAAATGCTAAGATCATGCATATTTCGAAGTTGAAGCGTTGAATTCACACAGCTATGATGTATTAAATTACTTCAAAGAATTGGATCATAAACAAATTATTTTACAATGGAACCTTCCGTGTAGCAAAGCACAGAAACCTAATTGTGAAAGTGCACACGTGCAATGTTCCAGAATCAACTGGAATCTTTTTACAGAATTAAGCTTATCTGTTGATTATGAATGTTTTTTTATCATGAACAATGACGAATTTGTTTCTTCTGTTTCACTGTTATTATCTGATATATTTAGGGCATCTACATTTACGGATGTTATACCAAAGAGAATCAATGGGAAGTTATGTAAGCTAAGAATCAAACGAGATAATATAATGAAATGTATTCTTATCAATAGTATTTTAAAATATGAGGTTAGATAATAATAATAATCCGTCAAAGATCAGAGAGAATTATTTTGGCTAAACTGAAGAGTAATCCTAGACTGGGATAAAAACTCCTTACAGACTACGGCAAATATAAGGGGAAATTAAAGCTTATATTACCTGTGGTACTGATTATGAATTTCTCTGTGAATTGGATGAAGTATTTGGCTACTTGTTATTTTATTCATTGATCTACCTGATTTAGGATTGTTATTGACAGTGATGCATTGATAGAATTAATGTTAAAAATAAAATCAAAAAATCAAAAAGATCACCTTGGTATATCGATTGATAACCTATTTCAATTACCTTTAAATTTTATGAATGCACTCTGCAATTTTATAAATAGAATTTTGAAGAATGGGAAATTACCAATCGATATTCTAACAATCGTAGCTAAACCTTTGCCAAAAGTAAGAAAGCCAACGTGTGCCAGTGATTATATTTTAATCTCTATTATCCCTTCGTTTTTGAAGATAATAGAGCAATTGATAGTTGATCATTTAGAACGTATGCTGCCGGATGATTTCGATATATGCCAACATGGCTTTACGAAAGACAGGTCGACAACTACTAATATGCTCTCTATGTGGAAACATGTAATTACATTAGATGAGAAAAAGTTAGATGCATTAATTGTATTCATAGATATCTCAAAAGCTTTTGACTCTATATCTTTTGATGCTATTTTGAATGCGATTAATTTATTGAATATTGATCCGAATATTTTCAGATTACTTAGATACTATTTATATAATCAAAGAATGAGTATTCAAGTAAACGATTTGATATCTAAATCGAAAAGGGTAACAAGTGCAATTCCACAGAGATCGAGTTTGGGGCCAATTTTATTCAAAATTGTATTTGCACATTTGGAAACTATAATCCCCAGCGGTCGAGTTTGCAAATTCGCTGATGATTTAAAAATAATCTTTCCAATTGATCAAATAATGTCGAATTCTCCAAAAATAATGTGACACTAGATTTGTATGATTTAAGTAAATACTTATTAACACTAGGGCTGAGAATAAACAGTAAAAAGACGAGAGCTTTAAAAATAGGTAACAGAACATAATTTAATTATGTTTATTTTCATGATGCTGAGATTAATGATGTTTTTGAGATTAAAATTATGCAAGAAATTAAGGATTTAGGCATTACTATTCATTCTAAGGCTTCTGCTGAGAGACATATTAAAAGGATAGTAGGCAGTGCCAAGAACAGATGGGCATTAAAAAATAGAAATATTATATCGCATGAAATAAAATTTAAAATGTTTATAATATGGATTAGACCGATACTAGAATATGCTGCCGCTACTTGGAATCCTTTAACAAAGGGTTTGTTTAATAAGATAGAAGCTGTACAAAGAAAAGTTGTGAAACAAATTAGTCCTATTCCCTGCACTATATACGCCACTAGATTACAGTTTGTATCACTGCATCCTTTATGGTTTCGGAGAATGTGCTATTGCATAAAAGCTTTCCATTCGAACCAGTGGTCTGGTGCCTATATGAATCCCATAAGAAAGAGTCATGAAATTGGAACTAGATCTGGTCATTTTGCAATATCTCCACCATTGGTGGGGAATGTTGCGAGCAAGCTATTCTCTTTTTCAAAAATTTACAAAATTTACAATCAATTGCCAAAGGGGCTTAGAGAAACGCCTCCATCTAAAATGTCTCTTAAATTTTTATCTACCGAACTAGAAAAGTGTTCAATCCTGCTGATATTTTTAATTTTGATTATGATAATACTTTCTCATGGTTAAATAAAATACAGGATTAATTGTTTTTCAGCAAAATAATTTATCGAGATTCTATCTTCAAATTTTGTATTATTAAAACTGAAATGTTATGCATTATATCATCTTCTTAATCAACAATGCATACAATCAATTATTAGTCATGGTTCCCTTTTTTCTTACAAAATGTTATACTCGAATTATAACTTAAATTTTCCTAATTTTGATGAAGAATCTATCACTGTTTACAGCTGATCTTTCTGATGCTGATAAATTGTACAGTACAACTAATTGCACATATATATATGTGATGTGATATCTTTTTATATTGTGCATTTTCTAATTTTATTATTTGATGGAACATGTGTGGTTTGAATCCAAAATAGATATTCTATTCTATTTTATCAATACAAAGTAGCATTGTCCGTCAAATTCCTTCTACTTTGTTCTAAATCTCGTGAATGTGAGTACGATTTTTAATGACATATACCATTGGATTAGAGAAGAATACCAGATACAAGCCGACTTTTGATTAGAGATTTTAAGTTAGCGGTATTTATTTACTCTATGATATGCATACGGTGATATTGGTCCCTTTCAAGTTTAAGATAAATTGCATTCAGACTTTGAAGCTACATATATATGCCTCTTTTGCAGTAATTTTTTTTCGCTGAAGAACTTTGCAAATACAGAGATTCATTTTATCCTGTGTGTTAAAAGATGCAGTAGGATATAATTATTGGTTGTTTTCAATGGTCATCCGTGTGCTCTAGAAGAAGACCAGGTCGTCCAATTCCAATATTAATATGTGATGTGTATTCAAACATCTGGTCCATAGATAGCCTGCAGCATAAGGCCGACAAAGACTATCGGCGCTTAAAAGATACCATATATTTTATTATTGCAAAGTTCACGCCGCATGTAAGCTAGGAGCTGACCATTGGTTTTCAGAGGTTAAATCATAAAAGTAATGATATCGCTCCACATTCATAGTAGTATATATATATATATATATATATATATATATATATATATATATATATATATATATATATATATATATATATATATATATATATATATATATATATATATATATATAGCCCGGGCTGCTCTTCGGCCGTCACAACATTTCAATATTTCGATATCACTTTTTGTAGCTCTTTTTTTTAAATATGCTGCCCCAATAAATAAAAACCACAGCCAGTATTTAGATAATTGTGTGTTATCAGTTTTACATGTAAATATCCAATTTAAAAATTTCAGATTATAAACTCTTGCACGAGAAGTTAAAGCAAAACAAAGGCGTAATCCAAAGAACAATAACGTCTTCAACTTATATATTTTCACAAACAGTCGGAATTATCAGTAAAGAATGAAATAGGTAAGGTGAAGCAAATAAGTAAACAAAAAAGGCTGTTTTTGGAAAACTTCATGATTAACAGAAATGAGAACTATTCATAATATATCATAATGAGCATTAATAGGCTTAACTGTCGTCTTTATAAATGTATAAATTCAAATGCGCTTAAGAGTGGGGTTTGGATGATATATAGCAATGCCACTTTTAAGTACACGTTTATTCTTGTATGTACAGAGAACTATTTCCATTTTACCTATCATGTTTATCGATTTTTCTAAAGGCAGATTATGAACAGCCTTCATTTTCTTAAATGATGTAATTTTTCTACAACGTACATTTTTGTTAGATTTATTTCTTGAACTACTATATACGGTAAATAATTTTTATTTGTGCGGGCTAGTTGAAGTTAGACACGAGAAATTTGCAATTAACGATGATTGTTAAAATCTGTTTTTTATTCTAAAACAAAAAATGTGCATATCCACGCTTTTGTACAATAAATAAATTATTGTGAATCAATTTTTTAAATATTTACTGAGTTTTATCAACAATCTGTCAATCCCTTTATTTGGAAGCTGTCCATCAGCTGTTTGACTGAAAATGACTTTCGAAACAGACTTTACGTATGGTTTTCTCATTCATGACAGATCTAATTAAATTTAATTAAATTCATATTTTTTTAAATTTTCTGTCCTAATATCCGATTTTAATAACTATTCACTTATATTCACATGTATACACAAAATTACCGGCATTACCCCTTTTGCACACAACAGCCTGTACATACAAATATATCCTAATCAAAAAGGACATTTATAGATTAACCATAGGCAAACCATATGGATTGATATATACGCCTATACATGACGTTTGAAATTTTATAAATAAATTTTCACGATGCTTAGAAAACTCAACAAAAATTTTATTTTAATCCTCAAATTCCTTGTTTAACTATTCTCATCCTGACTGCCATATGTTATAAGAGCACATTTCATTCGGAGTCAGCGCCTCAGATTTGGAGGTGTTAGTTTTAAATTTAGGTCAAAAGAAATGCCACATATTCTCAAGGTGGATATGCGACCGGCTGGCCAGCGAATAAATCCATATATTCCGATGTAAATGCGTTCAGGATCAAGCCATACATTTGGCACAATAATGGACGAAATATGAAGAGTTCCGAATAATAACGAAATGTTATAAAAACTTCAGTTTACACAGGCACATATACTTTCAATCAAGTTGTTGCTTACCTCATTCTCATACCTTTCATTTAATAAATTTCTATTACCAATCGCGCAATAAATGATTCTATATATTTTCACTGCAACACCACTTCCTCAGGTGGCGTAGTGTCTGTTCTATAATGACAGATTACGTGTGGATAGGGAGATAATTGGCCGCATAGAAAATATAATTTAATTTTCCTTGGTCAGCGGATCATCTATGAGAAAATATAAAGAGTGTGACAATTGAATCAAAATTCTCCATCTCTTTATGTATAGGCATCCTGGCGTTCAATTATAGCCCAAATAAACTATGATAAGTACGAACAAAAATGTTCCTATACTGTATTGACTGATGCGCAGGATAGAAAAGGGTCACCTTATCTGCTAAGTCTTTCAGGTTGGATAAGCGCAAACTCATAGTCACAAGTTAAAGTTAGGAGCAAATTTAATAGGCAATTCAATCCCGAAAGCATAAGAATGCACTTAACAATCTCAATTTCGTAAGTTCCAGAAAAAGAAGCGGAAAGACGATTGGCGAAGAAATTCCTTGGTGTACTGTATCAGGTCACTTGCCAAAACACAAGCGATGGATAGCAAGCGGCGTTGACTGGTCAACGTATGTCGCTTAAACATAATTTTTTTATGTGGCTGATGTGTTATGTCTACTAAACGGCAAAAGTGCGGTATCAACAATATTTGCCACCAAACGGCCATAATTGTTTCTAGTGCTCAACACATTTATGTCTAGTTTATCGGAATAGGCAACTTTTTTCCAATCCAACTAGGAATAGTTTCGCCATTATGTACTATATTGGGGCAAAAACAGTCTTACTATGATGGTTATTTATGTTCTTGTTTAGTTTACGCTGTGTTAAATATAGGCAGTTAAATTCTAGTAAATATGTACGACGCAAGGTTTAGCCATTCTGCTAAACGAAATAATTTTATTCTAAAAAATCTATCAGATTTAGCGCTAGTTTTGAGAGACATTTCCAAATTAGTTTAAACTGCGACAGAAACGAAGCTATAAACGGAATCAAGATATTGGATTCGCCAATCTTACCCTTAGCGTAAAATTTATTGTAAATAATTTAATTTTCCTGCTTTACATGCAGAAACTTGCCACAACTAGTCGTCTAAATTCCTAATATATTTGCATTGAAGACGGACATGCAAGATTTTATCGAGCCACGAGGAGGATGCAGAAAATTATTGACTTAATGTGGACAATGAACTTGCAACAGGGTTGAAGTGTAACAACGTATTTGTGTTTTACACTTTAGAGCAATGCATTAGTAGTAGGGACGCCATCATCTCACGAAGCAAAACTTATCAGCATGTGTGGAAAATCATATAATCACCGGTATGGATGAGTGTTATTTGTAACAAGTGTAAGTGCCGTTGCGGCACCCAACGACGAAGATGTATCATTTTACTTGTGTCAACTTTAGTAGTATTAGTTTATTTTATCCTGCATCAAGTGGAGTCATTGCCCTTAGTCTCATGTAGCGCGGAGTTTAAGAATATATAAATAAGCCAAACGAAGCACGGTTTCTATCGTACTTTGAACTCGTGAACCGTCATGCAATCGCAGCACGTTAGAGTTGTGTTACAGTTATTTTTGATTCACCTATGATGATTTTCGCGACTTCTCAGATTCATTCGATTCCATATCGTGTAATTCTACGACGAGGTACTCTTAATAGGAGAGTCGCGCTCTTGGTCTGTTATAATGAATAATCGGCTTTAATTTGCACTATTAAATGTCTATTAACTTTTTGCGATTGTTCAGGCGTTCGAAAAGAATATGTCCTTATTCCTATTTTATTTAATTGTTGCAAGTTATTAATTTTCTGTCACTGGAACGCTCCTCAAATAGGTGATCGACAGTGGTGGCCGGATTATTTATCTGGAATGCGCTGATGATAAAGTTTCGATAAGAGAAAGTGTGCTTCAGAGAATGATTAAATGTAATAAGAAGTTTTCATCCATTACTATTAGATACCTAACACATAAAAATGGTCATTGCGGTCAATATGATTCGGAGCTTAGAATCGTGAGAAATGCTGCCCTACCGCCAGCCATCAAAAATATATTTACGTGAGGCTTCTGCCGACGAAAATTCTTTAGACAATTTTAATTTGTATTGTTGCTGAATGTCTGGATATATTAATCACGAGATAACTACATGAGCAGACAAGTTACATATGGAAGTTCTTTAGCATTCCATCACCATTGAACCTTGATATGGAAAATTGATTGCGCTAGTTGGATCGCGGCTTAGAATAACCAATCTCAGGCCGTGCTCTCAAGTCCGAATAATATAAATGGTGTTAGCTGTCACTTGATTACGAGGCAAGGTACTATTGCTAACCAATTTAGCGAAGATACGTGAGATTCTAGCGGCAATTGGAATTCGCCGACACCTAAAGTAATTTATTAAACATCTAGGTTGCATTTAATTAATTGGCCCGCAATAATCTGCTCAATATACTGTCGCTTAATGATATGCCTATTATATTTTCAAATAATATACATTCGTTTTTCACAAACACTTATAGTCGTATTATGGTCGAGAATAAATTATCAGAAACGTTTCTATTACCATTGATATCTGTCAACGGTGTCCATTTTTCCTGCGGTAGATTAGTTGATTTTGACTATAAATACAATATTTTTTTATCATTCAATAATTTTGAATTTTCCCATGCTACCTTGACTAGATATAAAGAACTCGTATATATATATATATATATATTGTTAGTATACACCAATCAGTAAATAAGGCAACAAACTCAATTGATCAAGTATATCGGATTCATCCTTATTGTAAGGTAACTGAAAAATTTAGTCTGGTTTGTAAAAAAGTACGGTGAAATAGGGGGAGGGGTTGGGGAAGGAAAAGTTATCATTAACATCAAGATAGTTCAATCTGGTGAAAAATAAATAGAAACGAAGTTCCATTTGACTAGACAAGATCAATTGGAGATAGTCCATGAAGTATCAGAGCTTCAAGGTGAATGTGAGATCAAAAACAAATATGAAGATGAAAAGATGGCGGCCCGGAGGTAGATGTCGACCGATGAAGTCCATTGTTGTGACGATTGAATTGATGGAGCAAAGCATGGACATGGATGGATATAGCAGGATTGAAGCGAGCGAGTCTTGCAGGGGCCGCAGGCATGTGTAGAACGTGATTGTGATTGAAAGAAGACCAAGGGGAGTCGATGTCCGAAGCAAACCGTTGGTGGATCGGTAGAGCTGTTGGGTTTCCGGTCCTCCGCTGAAACAAGGAAGAAAAGAATTGGATATGCAGAACGTAGTAGAGTATCCACAACGTGGATATAATGGGGTCAGGAATGAGCTGAGAGGTGGTATTAGTGAATCTAGAAGAAAATATTAAGAACAGAGGGCTAAAGTGGAAGATAAGATGGCTGCCTAAAGGATTTCGCCCTCCAAAGTTAGTAAAGAGAATAGCCTGGGGTGAAGTAAATGTTATGGATTGAGAAGGAACCAGTTTCGTTTCCAATCGGTCGTATCACAAAGAAGTTTGTTAAAGAAGTACTGATGGGCTGCCTTTTTGAATACGTGCTGGGGTAGGATCTTTATGTCTGTAGGAAGAGCGTTGAAGAAATTAGTGGCTTTGGAGAAGAGATTGATTTTTTAAAATATGGTGGGGGTATGGTTGGCTTGGATAGAAGAGTTACTAGAACGTGTAGCATAGTGGTGACTTGGGTGGGCAAAGTTGGAGAGTGGTAAGCATGTTGTGATCTTATGGATAAAAGAAATGACGCGAAGGTGACGGGCGAACCAAAGCGGAAGAAGGTTTCCCAGGAGTAGGCGTTCCCTATAGTTTTGGCATTTCGGGAAGACTCGCTTTAGAAATCTGGAGGATACCTGTTCAATAGTATACGAGGAGGCGAGGGTGAGAGGACAGTAGAATTCGCTGGCGTAGGAAATGAGGGCAGAACGTAGACCTTGAATAACGTGAGTTGGAGAGTGGGGTTGTTAGTCTTAAAACAGATCAGACGGACGCATTTGAAGAGTTCGGAAGTAGTGTGTATAAGGTGTAGGAGAAGTCTAGGGATTTTGAGAAATGAATGCCAAGATGTTTGGCCGAATCTATTATTTCTATATCAAGGGGGTAGTTGGCAACCGGGATAGAGCAGAATGGATCAGAGGAGATTTTCATTAGGCGAGTTCTGGTGGGATTTAGTTTGAGGCCGATTCTGCTGAGCTGCGAGTGGAGCGAGGATAGGAGCTCCTATATAATGGATAAGGAGGGGTTGGATGTTGTGGGGTTGCTGAATAGGATAACCATGTCATCCGCATATTTGAACAGCTTGAAAAGGTTGTCTTCAACCTGTATGTGCGCGAGCGTAAGGTTGAAGAGAATGGGGCCAAGTAGGGAGCCCTGGGGAACACCGGATCGGATATGGGCTGGCCTCGAGTGACTACTGCCATTTTTTTACGGTCGCATATCAGTTTCGAAGATAGTAACTAATAAGATTGAGGACGTTGCCGCAGATGCCGCTTCTCAGTAAGGCGGATTCGATTGCTGAAAATGACAGCGAGTCAAAAGCCTTGGATATATAGGTGGTTTCGAGACAATGATTAATAACATCTGCAATCAGAGACAAGACGTTCCAGCCTAGAAGGGCAATCATACTGACTGAGACACCATAGTGATCAAATTGGTGTTTAGATTTAATGTCTATAATTGCCTGGGCGGCGGAAGCCGGAGAGACATGGAACCAGCGTAGGTTCTCGGTGTCTCCGTTGTCTAACATCTCGACAGGCGGAATGGGAGTGGAAAAAGAGTCGAGAAGGCGAGTCAGATAATCATTGGCGAAGCAGGGGTCGCCTGACTAAGAGAAGTTGATATACGAGGTTTTGGGCTTTTGCAACAATTGGTGTTTGATGATAGCGAACTTTGCCCGGGGATTAGGAGCTGAGCGGAAGCGTTTTTCATTGTGGAGCACTTATTTGTTGATAGCCTGTTTAATGAGCCCATGGATGTGTCTCAGAGCAAGGGTGCGGGCAAATGACGATGTGCGTAGACGAGAGTTGCGTGCAAGGTTGTCACGTGCCTTAAACAGAGCGTTCAACTTATTCGTCGAGTAAACGTGTTGAATAGAGGTGGCGGAGTTATAGTGGGAGGATAGGGTGTTCTGGACTTCGGAATGGCGCGAGGAGAGATTGTTTGGGAGAAAAAGGTCCCTGCAGTTAACAGTGTCCCAGAGTCGGCGGAACTCTTCCCAGTTGGTGAATCGTCTGAACGAGTGGGTGTCTTCTCGAGGGGTGAAGGATAAGATAGGTAAGAGGAAGGATACCTGACAGTGATCAAGATTAGGGAATATCTCCCGAGAGCGAACATCGGTCACCTCGTTATTGGAGATTACACAATCCAGTTGGATGTACCCTCGGGAAGGAAAATGCACGAATTGGTGTACCAGGTTTTCCGCGAAGAGTCGAAGCAATGGGTGACTTTTCGAAGCTAGATTATGCCAGTTATCCATGGGGAGGTTGAGATCGCCCACGACGACGTACCGATTGGAGTGTAAAGAGAAAAAAAGTAGATAGAATTTGGGATCCGCGGGTGTACTCGATGAGTGAGATATTAGGGGGTCTGTAGACAACACAGGTAAATATGCTTTGGTTATGGATTTGTAGCTGAAACGAGAAAAATTCCAATCCTTGAGAAATCGATGTCGACAAGCGTTTGGGCATAAGAAGAGATCAGACATAGGAAGCTAGTCCGCCCCCACGACCGACAGTTCTGTCGCTATGAAGGAACGTGTATCCATGAATGAGGAAAAGATCATCACAGAGGATGGAAGGGGACAGCCAAGTCTCAACAAAAACGCATATGTCAATCTCGTTAGAGGATAGAAAAGCTCGCAGTTGATTGATTTTAGCTGTATGTGACCTGCAGTCGATGAGAATTGCTGAGAGTGCTCTAAGAGAGGGGTGGTTAGATCGGGGAGGAGAAGCGTACGGGGGCTTTCCTCTGGCGGGCTGATGAGGGTGACAGACCGCTCGTTGACAAGGATAGCGTGGTCAGCGTCGATTTGGATTTATTTTGTCCCGCGTTTATCAGGTGGGTGAGGCAATTGGAGGGTTTGAAAGCAAAGGGGGGCGAGATATCTGGGCTCGAGGGGGCACTCGGAAGCTGCGTTGAGGGGGCGAGCAGGGAGAGAGTCAGATCAGGGGCTGGGATGCAACAGTCCAGGGTGGGATCGATGATGGGTTCAGTAGAGGGAGACGAAGTTGATGGGGCTGGGTCGAAGTCTTGTTTGGTCTTAGAAGACTTAGGTTTTTTCGGTTTCTGGGTCATAGCATCCGTCACAAAAGTAACTTGTCGAGGGGATGTGGACCCGACAGACGAACTTGGGGAGAAGGTGCGTTATTAGGAGGCTTAGCGCGGCGTGGTCGGCCATGACGACGTGGTAAAGCTTGAGATTGTGTGGGGGGGTTGGTTGCGGAGTAAGAGCTAAAAGTGAAAGGAAGGCCTTCAAATCGGGAAGGTATCAGTAGGAGTGGACTGGAGGAAAGTGCATCGCCAAGGATTCCGCCGTGAACTGAGCGGCTTTTCTTTGGATTGCTCCTGCCCGGAAAGGCGTGATGAGCTGGAGGAGGGGGAGGTGGTGTCCGGTTTATGGGTTTGGGCTTTCTCTAAAGTGCTCTGTAGTAGCGTGAAAGCTCGTTTTAGTTTGACTTTCTCGGATGCTAAGATGGGCGAGTGCAGGTTGTGATGACGAAACTCACCGTCAGAAAGTCTTTTGTGCGAGGAGAGAATAAAGGCTTGACCCTTTCCCGAGGAGATCTCTTTAAGGTGGCTAAAGTTGTCCCCTATTTGACTGATGAGATCTGAGGCCAGATTGTCCTTTGAGATTGGGGAGCGCGGAGACCAAAGCAAGAGGTTTCTCTTGTTGTGAATTCGCAGGGCAACCTCCCTGGCTACCCCATTCAGAAACGCATCAGCTTGACGCAACAAATAGGGCTGAACGGTGGAGACTGAAAGGTGGCCAGTCAGTGCTCCAAGTAATCCTGTGATGTCCGCCATTTGCTGTTGGAGGTCAGAAATATTAGAGATAAGCTTTTGGGTGAGGAACGGAAAGATGGTGGCTGGCGACGAAAGCTGGTTCATGGTGGAGTGAGATAGAAGAGCAGAAATGACGTAGATTACGATAAAAGAGAGGAAAAGAATGAGTATTGATGAGAGAAAATGAATGGGTATTAAAATGCAGAAATAAACGGGAAAATCGGGTGAGCTAGGAATAGATCCTTAATAACTGAAGGTAAATTCCAAAAAAATGTGTACGTAGATACCTGGTGTATCCTAGAGATGAAATCAGACAAGAAATCCCGAGGATCTGAAAATAAAAACAAAATGAACCCCGATATCCTTCGAAATTAGAGAAAAATGTTGAAAACCGCAAGCACGCTCTCTCCGGTCGTTGCGTTCCACCCGACAAAGTTGTTTTGGATCCAATTTTATCGAGTACGGGCCTAGCTGACTATGTTCTTGTTCTATCTTCGTGGCTACCTCCGTCTAGGGTGATTTGATATCTGCATAAAGCATATGGCTTCAAATGTTTTCTTTTAATTTTTGGTTTTAATCATTATCATTATATATATATTATAGTTTCTCATAATTTTGTAAGAGGTGCCAATTATTAAATGCTGATATACTGATGCATTTAATTGTGTTGATTTATATATATATATATATATATATATATATATATATATATATATATATATATATATATATATATAATATGATCACGCTTAAAAATCAAGTCAAACGTAAGAATATGAAGTGGCTTATATCTAACAAAAAGTGTTTAACCCCGTTCTTCTTGGAATAATTTGATATCAATAGATATCTATAGAAGACTCTAAATAGCAGAGTATCTATTAAAAAGACAAATAAGGTTTACTTTCTAATAGACTTAATACTGCCGGAAATTTGAAGAGTGTATACAAGTTAAATCATTTCATAGTTTCTAGTTGAACCCATCTGAGTAAATACTGATACGACCAATTTCCCGCAGTAAATAATTTTACATAGAGACACTCATGTATTATAGTCTTCAAAACAGAATCCATCCGATGTTAGAACCAATAATTGTCACAATAATTACTATAATCAGGGTTGCGATCTTGATATAAACACCTGAACCAATAAATACATAAATTTGTCAGTATAAAATAAGAGTTGTTTAGTTTGGAAAAGAAAATTCATCCAGTAGACCGGTTTCGACCTTATTGGGAACTAATCACGTACTGTCAGATTTTACCGGCAACAGGGCTAGAACCTGGGCACGTCTGCTTCGGAATCTATTGCTCTAACTCTGAGCCACTCGATGAATTGCCTTATCTACATTAAAAAATTCTTAGTTTCTACTGCCAAATGCATGTACTTAATGGGTCAGTTGTTAATATCACGGTCGCGCAACCAATGTTCGTTAAATTGTCACAATAGTTGTTCGGTATTTTGTTTTCAAATTGAAACTTCCCATTACCAACACTAGTAAGTATCTTAAAAATAAATGACTAAACAAAAAACCAATTCCCTCGTCCAGAGATCGCAACAAATTTAAAAATATTTTTCAGAATTTTCCACTTGTACTCGGCGTTTAGTAGAGTTGCCTCCATACTCTAAAGGATATCTAATCAGAAACAATGGATTTGATATATTTCATAAGATGGCTGCATGTATTTAATAGTAATATAGAGCACGAAACAAACATGAAATATAATACATTTCCTGCTTGAGGAATGGCGGCTTGTAGATATTTATAAAATTTTTCTAATAGATCGTTGTGTTTGGCTTTAAAGCAAAAATTTAAATATATAAAATTTTACTATTGAAACTCACATAACCAGCCCGAACACGTTTTGTTATAACTGATGGCGAATAGCGAACAAATTCTTGTGGGTCCGTATACGGAACTGAATAATCAAAATAAAGTAATTTCCTTTCGTCATTATCATTACCAAATACGTTTGTGAAGATAGTATAGATGGCAAAATCACTGTAGCAAAACAATCCCAACGGTTTCCATTCAGCGCTCTTTCGCTTTAAAAGCACGAGTGTGCCTAAAATTAGCAATATGCAAAGCCCTAATTACAAAGCAGTTTAATGGTGGAAAAATCAGTACTTTTAATTAAAAATTAAATTACAGTATTTAATTTACTATCGTGATTTACAATTTTAATAATAGTTTCTATTATTTTCATGTGTATAAAAAGAAAATAGCTAAAGCAATGGTTGAGAAGCACATAGAAACACCTTAACGTTTAAAAAGATATTCGAAAATATGTAATTTTTTAAAATCTACGAAAGACCTAATAGACGTTCAAACACAATTTTAATGGTTTTACATTTTAGATGGAATGTTTAGCAGACTCTAGAAACATTTAAAAGATTAGCATTTGACATCTTAAAAGAGTATTTTAGTACTACCTAAAGAACGTGTCTACATAATAAGAATAACCGTAATTAATATTAAACTTCAGTATGTGCGTCGAAAATGACTGCCCTTCAATTTAGTCTTTATACAACACAGTTCAAACAAATTATTTATTCTTTACATTTTTATCAAGTTGAACGAATAGTTTATGAGTCATTACGGCATATATTATGGTATTACCTTCTCGAGCCGTGTGAACACTAAAATTTGCAAACCAAAAATTAGGCAAAACATGATAAAATTCTGGAGCATTGCGAATCCAACCAGTTAAATGATGCATACGATCTGTTATTAAAAAGATGAAGAGTTCTGGTGTACCGAAATAATAAATTTTTTATATGAATAAACATTTTATGGAAATTTTGTTCTTGAAATTTCATGCTAGCAGGACCGCGTTAAAATGATACTGATAGGATAATCTCAAAATGACAAGTATTAATCTCTAGGATTCTATGGCGAAAATATCTCAATGATTGGTGACAGAACAGAATAAATCAGAAATGTATAATATATCGTTCTATTTTTCATCTTAAATAAGCACACGTTTGATAATCAATGTAGATGGAGTGCTATCATATTATACTTTTGTACTTGCAGCATGGCAGCAAATTTTATCTACGCAAAAAAAAGAAAATCTTAATTGGTAATGCCTCAAAATTACCTGATCTATGTTTTGACTAATATAGGAAAATTTCTAGTTGATTGGGTTATTGAAATTATTACGGCACCAGCCTGCTTCAGTTCAACTATTATCACAAGTTAAAAAGAACCAACTAATGAAGCAACAAGACATGCATCACGTAGTGCTACTAGATATATATATATATATATATATATATATATATATATATATATATATATATATATATATATATATATTGTTAATGATCTCTATTGTCTTCGTTTATTACGGTTAATTTTTGTTTCCAGGAGAAAAATATATTTAATGAAAATGTGCATGTTTATTGTGAATAAGCGTAGGTTTATTTGAGAAATAATGAACTGCATTGTTGTGGTCTTTTGCGGATTTGTTTTCTAGTTCGTGAATTTCATACCCGTCCTCCATATCAATGGTGGCTATTATTATTACCCGTGCGCCTAATCAGTCTCTGATCTTTTTCGGATGGTTGATGTGAGAAGGCAAAAACATCTGGTCATACGTATATTAGATATAATGTTGCAAATAGTAATATAATTCACAGTTAGTTCAAATTGAATATATGTTGGTCAGCTGCAAAAACAGATTTTATGCAAAAAAGTTCTTTAACACTATTCACAGTTAAACTAAATTTTCCGTCTTCTAGACAACAAAAGTTAAAATGATTTATGTTTATGAAGAATAATGTTTTGCGCACAAGAAGTTATTCTTACACAAATATCTGGATTGGAATGAACATAATCAAATGATTGAAAACACATGATAATCTGAACATAGTAAAATGATTTATGTTATAAAGAAAAATGTTCTGTATAATCCGTATAACGACTTCAATGACAAAAAAACTCACAAATATTTAGTTCAGTGTTTTATCCTCAGGTTATTATATTAATCCATTATTCTCTGAAGTTCGGATAGATAACCACAGTAAATCCAATGCGTAACTTCTGCAACTAAGCGAAATAAGTTCACTGAGACACAATAGTCCACCGCGTGTTTTTTCCGTTTCGTGCGCGGTTCTGTTTCTTTTATAAAAACACTATTAATTACAAATAAAATTGCAGTTCAAGAAATATCGATTAAAACTGCTTGAGACTAAAAGAGATTGTTCCTAAAATCACAGCTAAGAGAAGTATTGTTTAAGGACAGAGTTACAATATTTAACCTTAAAGAGCACAGCGTTTGTAAAAATTGACCTGCGTTGGGTTGTATCACGGAGCCGCGTGTTACATACACCCTCCGACAATGAAAATTAGTACACCATGAAGGGGACTAACCTTTCAGGAAGTGTTATTGCTCTGCCGTACCGTGTATTGATCACCTCTTGATATCTCGTCGCATGCCAGGCCAAAAATACGTTCTGGATAGAATTTCTACTGATGCTTCGCCAGATATGTGGCTCAATGAATGGTAGACTTAGAAGATCTTGTGACGGATTTTTTCAGGTATAAACGGCCGAGGGCCCATGTCAGTTATTTCGCACTGCAGTAGGGTTCCGTCGTAATCAAGTGTTTTCAGTCGATTGACATCAAATGTACGAAGTGATAGATCATCTTGCTGAGATGCTTGCAATTCCTGAATGCTTATAGGTGAAGGATACAGTATTGAGGCACAAAGATCCGCAGGACGCTTAGGGAGTCTGCGTCCACATTTTCTGATCCTTTAACATGAGTGACTTCATATTCATACTCGTGTATTCGTGTAAGTTGCGAGTTGAAACGTCGTGAATATAAATATTCTTTCTTTCCTCTCAGCATCGGAAGTAGCGGAAGATGGTCAGTATAGATCTTGAACTTTCGGCCATCGAGATAGGTATGTAAGTGTAGTATCGACCGGTAGATTGCAAGTAATTCTTTTCCTAATGTATCATATCGCTCTCGCGAGGTTGTAGTTTTTGCGAATAGAAAGCGATAGGCTGGTGTATTCCATTGATGGATTGTTGAAGTACTGCGCCTATGGCAACGTCGGATGCGTCCGTTATCAATTCAAAAGGTTGAGACCAATCCGGGGAATGTAACATGGTCGCTTTGCATAGGGCCCTTTTGGCATCCTCGTAAGCCTGCATGTCGTCCACGTTGAGCTGAATCGGTTGTGATTTCTTGACGAAACGGCTTTCTGGCACGAGATATTTGTGAAGAGGTGCCAGAATCTTGGCAAGGCAGGGTACAAATCGAGAATAGTAGTTCATCTTGCCCAAGAATCGTCGTAATGCCCGAACGGTGGTTGGAGGCTGTAGATCTTGAATAGCACGAACCTTAGTAGGTACAGGTGTCATGCCTTCTTCGGAAATTTGATGACCAAGGAATTCAATTGATTTCTGTGCAAAGACGCATTTATTGCCATGAAGTCGGAGGCCATAGTCTTCTAGACGTGTGAGCAGGATCTCAATATGTTGTATATGATCGGTCATTGAGTTGGAGAATACCAGGATGTCGTCTAGATATGGAATTACAAATGGTACACCATCTAATATTTCGTCCATAACGCGTTGGAAAGTTTGCGAGGCATTTTTGAGACAAAACGGCATATAGTGCTATTCTTGCGTGCCACCTCCGGTGAATCTGAGTGCAATATATGCTACTGAGTCTTTGTCCATCGGTACTTGATAGTATGCTTACACAGCATGACCGATAGCAGATCGAAGTAGGTCGGCCGGATTTGGCAGGATGTACGAATCAGACTGTGTGCAAGAATTGAGAATACGATAATCTCCGTACACTCTAAATGTCTCTGGTTCACTCTTTGGTACTACTACCACAGGCGACGCAAAAGGTGAGCTGGATCGTGTACAGATGCCTTGTTGACGTAGCGTGGCGAATTCTTGCTCGGCAGCCTTATGTTTGTGTGGTGCCAATGGACGGGCTCGTGGAGGATGAGGAAGAGGTTTCGACAGGATGATACGGTTGGCTGTGTTGGCACGCTTCCTCTTGAGATCGGGCATGAAGGAAATAAGTTTGAAAATTTCTTCATGCCGTTTCAGAACCATGTCCAGTTGTGGTACATGAGGAACTGAAGGAATAAGTTGTATGGATGAGACTGCTTCGCGCAAATCGTATGTTTTAACGCTGATGTAAGCAACTGATTGTCTGCAGTTCGTATCTCTCGTGTTCTTGGACGAATGGTCAGGTCGAAGTGTTCGAGAAAATCACGTCCAATGATGTTTCGTGTCGTTTTCGCGATGATGAACGGATAATTGAAACATCTTTTTGAGTTGGATAACGAGATTGTGTGTACTCGTACCCCAAACGTCGCTATGTTGGAACCATTGGCGCATGTCAGACTGCTGGTGTCGACTGGGTGGGTGGGTTCGAAATAATTGTGGCGTAGTAATTCGCCAGAGGTTGCGTCACGGATGAGAAAAGATGTTGATAGTGGCAACTGACGACGAGACTGGTTGCTGGCATTTGGGCGTTTGAAGCATGACTTGACTGGAGCCGTCGCTGTAAATACAATAGTTTGATTGCGCTCTACTGCGAAAGCAACGTGCTTTGAGCCATCAGACGTGGAGCGGCCAACAATCTTGGGGTGATCAGCCTCTACTGCCGCCGCGGAGGCTGACCCCACCAGTTTTCCGAGCCTTCCATGGGCGGATCCTCCTGAATTGTTGAGGGTGACCGCGCCCATCTGAACGTCGCGTCAGTGCGCGGGAAAGTGCAGCCGTTTCCGAGGCAGTAACGTGTGGAGTGGCCATAGCTGCGATGATTCTGACACCACTCCGCTGGTAACTGTGGCACTGTGGTTCGGTCTCTCGACGTCGACCTCCTGGAGCTATTCCGGGTCGGTGGACGACGGTGGTCACGCCTGCTCTGGTCGCGTCTGTTTTGGATGGCATCGACTGAGGCCAAATTGGGCCTTACGGTGAGGTTCTCGAGCAGGCTGATGAGGCGTTCATTCGTGACATTTGTTCCGGCTGATGATGTGGTCGGTTGTGATTCGAACATTCTTGGGGTGATGTGGACTTTCTCTTGGGCCGGTAGGCTGTGGTGGTGTTTCTTCCACCACTTGTCTAGACGTGCCGGCAGAACGTCATCCTGTACTTCGAGGGATTCGCGCAAGAACGTGGCCATCTCTTGTAGTGCCGGCGGGAGATTCTGTATGAACAGTCGCATTACGACTTCCTTGGGCAGGTTGAATTCTAAGGCTTTGTGCTCCATTTCCCTAAATAGCTCAGAAGGCGTGCGGCTACCTAGGGACACATGGCTGCGCACATGTGCTCTCAGTGTATTGATGCAGTATATCCTTGAGTCCGCGTCTGAAAGACATTGGGATCGTCTCCCAAGCCCTCAGAAATATTGAGCCATCCTCTGTTATATTGGACACCTTGGCCAGTAAAGTGACATCGTCGACCCACGCATCAAGGTATTCTGGATTAAATTGACATATTTTATACTGTGTCCATGTGGTGATGCGGTTTGTTGTTCTGTTTCTTTTATAAAAACACTATTAATTACAAATAAAATTGCAGTTCAAGAAATATCGATTAAAACTGCTTAAGACTAAAAGATATTGTTCCTAAAATCACAGCTAAGAGAAATATTGTTTAATGACAGAGTTAGAATATTTGATATTAAAGAGCACAGCGTTTGTAAAAATTGACCTTCGTTGGGTTGTAACACGGAGCCGCGTTTTACAGCATATCGTAATCTTACATTTGATTTTATACTTGGTTATCGTTTGATTAAATTAAAGACAGTTAGTCTGATTACTATTTAGCAGTAATTGATTGCGCGGGTTGTGTTAACAATTCTTTAAATCAAGTTTGCGAGCTTGAAGTAAACACCAATCCCATCGTATTTATTAGTTTGATTCTTATTTAGTGTCGGTGGCTTATTGTGGTTGATTTGTGAGTGTGTGTCTGTGCCTGTGTCACTGTAAGGCAAATTCATATTTTATTATGGAGTGGTGTTTGAGATCTGGTTATGTTTTTATATTTGGCGATTGACCGACGAGAGTCTTACTATATTGTTCAAGATTGGTTAAGCACAATGTGATTGTTGTTTAATTTAATTTTGCAAACTTGATTTAAGGAATCGTTACACCCACCAGCGCAAGCAATGCTTGTTTAAGTGATAGGTTTATATTAAATCATGTATTCATTTTCAACAGAATGACTAAATCGATCGTTTTTCTAATTATGCAAGTTTGTATTAGGTGTTGCGAGCCTAGTAACAAATTAGTTCAGTTGTGACCAGAAGGATAAACCAAAGGCAGAATGGACGGAAAGTATAATCTCATGCACATTCGTTTCGTGCTTACCGGCGACTCATCATTAGGAGCCGGTATTACGCCCTTTAACCACTATATACTTGGTTAAAGAATGTGGAATAATAGGATGGTACAATCTCCTAGAGGAATGTGTAAACCTGCAACGTTAACTCACACTATATAATATATATACCGAGTCTCCAAAGGATAATAACACTATGGCTATTGTGTTAGTAACTGATACTAACATTATTGTACCGAAGAGGTACATGGTACTAACGCTATGGTTACCGAGTCGGTACATGATACCAACCTGATGGAAATCAATTTATGCTAAATTTCACCGAAATTGAGAATTACAACAATTTCTGAACATCTGTTACTCCAGTAAATCCATACACCCTGGCCTTGATCGATATCAGTTAACACATTTCGCGGTAAGCATGACATCATTCCATTCAATATATTACAGTTAAACACTGTTTGTTGCGAAGAACTAATATATATGCAAGTATGTATTAGTTGTTGCGAAACTAGTTACAAATTAGTTCAGTTGTTACCAGAAGGATAAACCAAAGGCAGCATGAACGGAAAGTATAATCTCATGCACATTCGTTTTGTGCTTACTGGCGACTCATCAGTAGGAGCCGGTATTACGCCCTTTAACCACTAAATGCTTGGTCAAAGAATGTGGAATAATAAGACGGTACAATCTCCTAGACGAATGTGTATCCCTGCAATAGTGAAGCTAAAGTCAACGACAAAGCGACTTCAACGCTAACTCACACTACATAATATATATACCGATTCTGTTAAGGATAATAACACTCTGGCAATTGTGTTAGTAACCGAAACTAACATTATTTTAACGAAGAGGTACATGGTACTATCACTACGTTTCTCGAGTCGGTACATGATACCAACCACTTCTTACTCCGGTAAATCTATACATTCTGGCCCTGATCAATATCAGTTATGACATTTTGCGGTAAGCATGGCATCATTCAGTTCAATATATAACAGTTAAATACTGTTTGTCGCGGAGAACTAATATATATACAAGTATGTTTTACGTGTGGCGAACCTAGTAGCAAATTCGTTCATTTGAATTGCCAGTAAGCACGAAACGAATGTGCATGAGATTATAATTACCGTTCATGCTGCCTTTGGTATATCCTTCTGGTCACATCTGCAATGATTTGGTACTAGATTTGCAACAGCTAAAACATACTTGCATATATATTAGTTCGCCGCAACGAACAATATTTAACTGTTATATATTGAACTGAATGGTGTCATGCTTACCGCGAAATGTGATAACAGATATCGATGAAGGCCAGAGTGTATGGATTTACTGGAGTAAGAAGTTTTCATAAATATTTTTGATTATCAATTTCAGTGAACTATATCATATATTGATACCCAAAATGTTGGTATCATATATCGTCGAGAATTGATATGATGCTAGAATCTCTAATGCACGTTTACACATTCGTCTAGTAGATTGTACCGTCCTATTATCCCACATTTTTCACCCAAATATATAGTAGGCAAATGGCGTAATACCGGCTCCTACTGATGAGTTGTCAGTAAGCACGAAACGAATCTGCATGAGATTATACTTTCCGTCCATGCACTCATTGGTATACTCTTCTGGTCACAACTGAACTATTTTCTTATTAGGTTTGCAACACCTAAAACATACTTGCATAGATATTAGTTCTCCGCAACAACCAATATTTAATCCCAATATCTTTAAGACGCGGAATTAAAGACATCCTGCATCAATACATTGAGGCAAAATTTTAGCAGCCATGGCAGAGCCTGCAACGCGCCGTAAAGCAGCGCTTGACACCAGATCGGGAAAACAGACTTAAATAATTGATGAGTCAGATGTCCCTAGTTAGCTGTATGCCTTACAAGCTATATAGGGAAATGGTGCAGAAAGCCGCTGAATTCAACCTAACAAAGGAAATCTTAATTCGACTATTCATTGAGAAGCTTCTTTCTGAACTCCAAGAGATGGCTACGTATCTGCGCAAATCCGTCGAAGTGCAAGACGAGTTCTGCCTGCACGTCTAGACAAGTGGTGGAAGAAATACCACTGCAGCTCACCTGCGTCAGAGCTGCCAGTTTACATCACCTTACGGCTGTCCGAGCCTCAAGCCACATCATCATCTGTCCGAACTCATGTAACCAATGAGCGCCTCATCAGCCATCTTATGGCCTCACTTTCGGGCCAGATTTGGCTTCAGTCGATGCCGTCCACTATAGATATGACCAGAGCAGGCGTGACCAGTGTCAAACACCGTCTTGAAACAGCAACAGGAATTTGACGTCCAAAAACCGGGTCACAGTTCCACAGCTACCGCCGGAGTGGTGTCCGGATCCCCACAGCTATGGCCTCTCCATGCGCTATTGCCTCAGAAACGTCTGCACATTCTCGCGCACAGATGCGACATTCAAATGTGCGCGGTCACCATCCACAACTCAGGATAATCGGCCCATGGAGGGTTCGGAAAACTGCTGGGGTCATCCTCCTTTGCGGCAGTAGACACTGATGACCCCAAGATTGCTCGTCGCCCCACGTCTGATGGCTCAAAGCACGTTGCTCTCACGATAGAGCGCAATCAAACTATTATCTTTACAGCGATGTCTCCAGTCAAGACATGCTTCAAACGCCTACATTTCAGCAACCAGTCCCATCGTCATTCGCCACTATCAACATCCTTCCTCATCTGTGACGAAAAACACCGGTGAATTATTTCTTATAGACAGTGGATCAGATGTAATCTTTCTACGCCACAATTATTTTGAACCCACCCACCCAGTCAACTCCAGCAGTCTACCTTCGCAAATGGCTCTAACATAGCGACTTTTGGGGTATGAGTACACACAATCTCGTTCTCCAACTGAAAAGATGTTTCATTTATACTTTCATCATTGCCAACACGACAAGAAACATCATTGGACGTGATTTCCTCGAGCACTTTGACCTTACTATACGTCCTGCAGAACTCTGTGCCTCAATCATGTGTCCTTCATTTATAAGTACACAGGAATTGCAAGCAACACAGCAAGGTGATCCATCACTTTGTACATTTGATGTCAATCGCCCGAAAACACTTGATTATGATGGAACTCTGTTGCATTGTGAATAACTGGCGTGGGCTCTCGGTCATTTATGCCTGAAGAACTCCGTCAAAAGATCTACGAGATTTACCATTCTATAAGCTAGCATCTGACGATGCCTCTGTAGAAATTTTATCCAGAACGTATTTGTGGCCCGGCATGCGGCGAGATGTTTAGAAGTAGTCAATATGATGTTTAGAATGTCAGAAACGCAAAGTGACGAGACACACCAAAACTGCGCCACAAATTATACAAGTGCCCAAAGCACGGTTCACACACATACACGTTGATCTGGTAACCTTACCTGCCGTGAACAATATACGCTATCTACTGTTAATACGGGATCGCACCACGAAATGGTATGAGACTATATCACTGCCCGACATGAAGGAAGACACTATCACTTATGCTTTAGAGCTCAATTGGTTTGCTCGATTTGGTGCTCCAGCTGATGTGACAACCGATCGTGGCGCGCAGTTCGTTGGCAAAGTGTTCGCAGCCCTACTGAAATACTATGGTGTCAAACACTACGTGACTGCGGCTCATAATCCCAGAGCAAATGGTTTCGCCGAAATGCCACACCGGGAACTGAAAGCGGCACTCCATGCTAGCCCATAAGTAAATTGGCTCGTGGCTTTGCCGAAAGTTCTCCTATCAAAACGTGCAAGACCTCAAGAGCCTTCTGATTGATCTTTCAATGGATGTGTGTGTGTGTTCATAACTGATATGTACAACAAACAAATGGAATCTAGAATGGCTGAATATTTATTTATTACTATTTAAAAAAATACTTTCCATATGATATGACGCAATTAAAAACACACTCACATTATAGGATAGGTAGTGCAACAAATTTTATACAATCTCCATAGTGCATGCCAAGGTAAGTCATAACACTTAGAAAACAGACAAGCTATGCGCGTGTGAATTGGTTTGTTTAATAACATAAATTTAAGTGAAACTGCAATTAATAGATGCATATATACTCTTTGCATGGGCCAACCTAATTATTGTTTCAATAAAATTTCAAATCACATAACACAAGTAAGAAACAAAAATCAAATTCGTATAATTAAAAAAAAAGTCATATAAGAAGCTTTCGATATTAAATAAAATAAGTGATGTTTGGAGTAGAAAATAATAAAAATTAGTTAACGAAAGAATAAGAAATATAATGAGCACAGATAAAAGTCTAATAAGTGTTCAATTCACTAAGAACCCTGTATAATAATAACCAGTTAAGAATGAAATTTGGAAGGTCTGTAATCTCAATAAATGATTAACCAGTAGAAAGATAAGCCTAACTTTATCCGGTATTCATAATCTTTCACTTGAGCTAGCTTTACACTATGATACGTGCAATTGTACTTTCGTATCATCAGCTACTGCTGCATCCCAAATCAAACCGAACGATTTTTCATATCTGTTTCAATCAAAATATAATATTTTAAATTAATTTCTAAAGATTCTCCATTCAATCTTGTCATCATGTTACGACAACATAGGATGGCGCGAGTTGCATCCAAAATATCTTCAACGATCAAATCAATTGGAACTCATCTGAGTTAGTCACAAGATAGAGAAGTAAATTAGAAAAAATTGGCGACAAGCTGAAAAAAACAGCTGCGCAAACGGCATCACCATCATCATAAATAATAACAAAAATGCACAGAACAATAAGTGACCTGTGAACAAGGGGAAAAATGAATCTCAATGACAAAGCAATATGAAAGAGAGCATATGGCAAAAGAAATTCATACACCCAACAGCTCGGTAAAAACGCAGTCCATAAATAAAAGAATAATAGGATTTTAAACATCACTGTAATTCAATAGGAATGTTCCTACACACAAACTCAAAATTCAACTTGTAATAAATCAACTTCCGTTTGATCTTCGCGATAACACGTCCACCATATTCACAAGGACCACTAGGATTACGCTCTACGAAGCCAGCTTATTTCATTTCTGGAACCAGATGCAGTAAATGCAATTGGTAATGCTTGATATTTTTAATTAACAGAACGCTATTTTAGTTTAAATTCACAGAAAGTAACAAAATATGATAATGTTTATTAGATTTTAAGAATAATTTCCATCGCATTTTTATGATTCAACCCATATCTTCTTTATTGTATCAAATGCTTTCTCGTATTAATTGCGTGATCTCTTTCTATAGTTCAAACCTGTGTCTAGTTTTTTTATAGTTTCCCTACATCTATATGACGAAAATGATATGTGTATTCTAACTTTTGCCATAGAATCAACTAAAGTAATTAGTGTGGCTAAAATAAAATTTGCACATACGGAAAGATTTTGATATAACTTTTTTCACTACGCAAATAGAGAAATCAATATCATGCACAATTGTGCGTCTTAAAGTGGCTCTAAACTACTGTAGTATATGGTACACGCGCAAAAACTATGGGTTATACATGTAGAGAGAGGGAAAAATTGAGTTGTATTACATTCAAAAATGCGCGTATAAGTCAATGAAACAAATGTTAACTCATGCCATTGATTATGTACACTGACATCAGCTTTAACAAAAATTTATATTTGAAAGTGTCAAGTTATATATATGAGAAAAGTGTAAGCAAAGTGTTTGGCTACGGCGATAATGATATTTTTGTTTTATCTATTAAAATTTAGAAGTTAAGGAGACCACGAACTGATCCTTTAGTTATTGGTGAGTGCATTGGAAATTAAAATCAATTGATGCTATATTTTTGTCAAATTTAAAGAGGATAAGACATACAGTTGTTTTTATTAATAATCATCCCCAGTCACAAAATTGTTCGCCAGACAGCTCCCCAATACTATCTCAGTAGATGACTTATCTGGAAGATGCGGGTTCATATTTTGGCTTTTGGAACCTAAAATAAAATTCGACATCCTTTTGTCTTTTCCCGCAGGATGATAGAATGTACTCTCTAGAGCGGACAATGGCGCACATGGGTAAAGTTATAGAAGGATTGGCCATAGGGAAATCTGAGCTTAATCACGTGAACGCTTGACCCAAATTTACACTAAAAACACGAAATAAGAATAGGCGGCGATTTAGATCCACGCAATCCTTTATCAGATATGCCCCAAATAACTGGTGCTACAATCACCAGAATTTTTATTATTAATGTCAAGTCTGCCTCTGCCGGTCGGAATAATTGCGAAATGAACGCCAAATTCCAAAGTTAACGACAAAAGGCCACATAAAACAGCCGCAGAATGTAGAAGACAGTACTCTCTCTGCATCAACGACATCAATGGCGCCACAAGTAAGCAATCACTTATATATCTTCTTGTTTTCTTGAACCAGCCAAACAGCTCAACGAAATTCTGCGTCTTCTTGATTTCAAAACTGGCGAAGTATTCATCGTAGATACAGGTGCTGCAGACTCAATTCTCAAGGGTGATTCAATAGCTGAGATGTCGCTAGTCGTCTTACTCGCAAGAGCTAAAGGGGAGCCCAAACCAATTTATGACAGCGGTATCGCACACTTAACATAGGTTTACGGCGTGAATCTACTCACAGCTTCATCGTCGCCAAGGTCTCACACAATATAATAGGCCTTGATTTCCTTTTGAAATTTCGGCTCATTTTTTATATTGTCAATCAAAAGATCATCGACCTTTCCACAGGACTTGACCAAAGATTTTGAAAACTTGACTCCGAGCGTTTGGAGTTACAGGTCATTTAGCTAACCTCATTGTATCATTCGGCAGAGATATCAGCAACTCTTCAAGAACACAAGTCGCTTTTCCATCTCAGCAAGTCAGAGCTTTGAGTTTCAAACACGATACACCATATCGTCACAGAAAGGCAACCTATTGCACTCAAGAAGCGACCACTGGCCCCTGCTAAACTGAAAGCTGCCGAAGAGGAATTTTCAAGGCAATTGGAAAAGGGAATCATCAGACAATCGTAAAGTTCATGGGCGACACCACTGTACTTAGTCTCCAAATAAAAACGGATCGTACAGAACGTGTGGAGATTATCGCAAGTTAAATTCAATTACAAAATCTGATCCATGTCCTATTCCCAATATTCACACCTTACATGAAAAACTCAACGGCAGCAATTTCTTCTCAGGCTGGCCTACAAGCACATTCCGGTAGTGCCAGAAAATATTGAAAAGACTGCGGTCATTACTCCGTTTTGTCTTTTCGAATATTTTTACACGCTTTTTCGACATAAGTGTGCTACATAGACGTTTTAAATATTCGTGGACAACATACATCGCTACAACGCTGTTTATTTTATGTCATATCTCAATGACATAATGGTATTCAGTCCAGACTTAGAATCTCATGCCAAACATTGACTAAATGTCCTCTCACGCTTATCCAACCACGAACTCAAGATCAACTGTGACAAGACGCAGATTTCAACTACATCGATGGACATCCTAGGACATCTTTTCACGCCATAATGTATTCAACCTTTGCCGTCAAAGGCGAGTACAATCAGGAATATCAAGTCACAGAAGACTGTTAGCGAGTTGCAGAAAGTTTTTGGAGAACTAAAATACTATTGCATATTACTTACCGGTCTTTCAAGAAAACTTTATCATTTGTGTAGAAAACCTGCGGAATCGAAAAGGACTTAGCAAGGACTCCATCTTTACTTGATCATCTGAAGATGAGGAATTACTTAGACTTGCCATCAACTCGTTAGCAAATGCTACAATTCTAACGCATCCAGATTTGCAACGGCCATTGCTACTCACGACATACGCTTCTAAATTCGCTAATGGAGCCACGTTGGAACAAGAGATATACGAATTTCGGAAGCCTATCAATTTCTACTCGCGTACTCTGCAGTCAGTAGAAACGAGATACGACACTTTCGGCCGAGAACTCCTTACCATCCACAACGCAGAGCGGCATTTTAATCAGCATCATTGACAGCAGCCGATTTGTTGTTTTCACAGTTCATGCACCATTAGTTAGCACACATTGAACCGCGACTTCAACTATCACCGAGTACTCTGCCAGAGTGGAAAGACAGTTTTCATGTCTAAGCGAATGGCAATTCGACATCTTTCATGTCAAGGGCGAACAAAACCTTATTGCAGACGCCCTTTCTATGCCACACGTTTTGCTATAACCACCTCCGCCGTCGCCATTTACAGTCAACTCCATAACACTCAGTGAACCTGGACTAAAGCCATCCCTCCTACAAACAGAACAGCACAGTGACACTCACATTTAAAGATCAGTAGCTCGTTACCACCCAAATTCGTATGGCGTTTCTGGGAAGGCTTACCTTCACGGTTACGGAATCCAACAAGCCAGTATTGCCGACCAGTCTTCAGAGAAATGTTTTTTAATCAATTCACTCAATTTCTCATCCAGGAAGCAAGGCGACTGTCCGACTTCTTACAGATCGTTTTTGGGGTCACAGACTCGGGCAGAACGCTAAGCGATGTATCTTTGAATGTGAATTTTGCCAGAAAAACAACATCACACGGCCCATTCGTTTAAGTTGCAGCATTTCAGAAGTACTTCTTGCCTAGCCATTTTCCATATACACATAGTTTATCTGACACAGGTTCAAGGTTACAGTTCACTTCTAACTATGATAAATAAACTTACACGATGGCCTGCGACATTACCTTTTGGCACCATTTCTGCAAACGAAGTAACTAACGGTTTTATCTCTGCATGGATGTCCCATTGTGATGATCCAAATGAGGTCATCAATAACAGAGGCATTTGCTTCTCATCAGATCATTTCAAAACCACCTTGCAGTTCATGGGATGCAACCTTATGCCAAACGACTGCCTACTATCCCCAACCTAACGTTATGGTAGAGAGAATGCATAGAGAACTCAAAGCTGCTATAACATCCTCGTACATTAATGGAAACTGGGTCGATGCGCTACCTTCGGTTCTGCATGCCATGCGTTGCCGCAGTCGTAAATCCATTAAAATTTCTGCATCACAACTCGTGTATGGGATGGATCTACGCCTGCTTAATCATCTTTCATGTGTACTACCCGCACAGGATGCCCCACTAGATGAAACTAACGGCCTTTTACTTCTTTTCGGTAATATGTCTGAAAAGCAGCTGAGACTTAATACTCGCCCAATCTCCGTTCACACGCAGCTCCTCAGCTGCAAGAGAGAACTCGTTGATAACGACACTGCTGTTGCACCACTACAACCAATGTACCGCGGTTCATACCCGATTTTGCTCAGACAGCGAAAATACTTTATTATCATGAAAAGTGCGGCACCTACCCCAGTAAGCATAAACAGGTTGAAACTGTTTTTCTGAGCGCCTGATCCAGGGAATATAAAATTTTCCACACACGTCTCAAGCTCAATGTGCCTACAATCTCACACTAGCAAAATATTGCTTTGCATAACGCGTAACTGACAATATCTTTTAACATCAATTTTTCGTTATTTTACGTATCAAATGTTCAAATTTATGCGCATTACCTGCACCTTATGTCACGTAACGTAACCTCTATGTATCTACATGATACATTTTTATTCTTGCACTTAATTGTCTCAAGAGATATAACCAGTTGTTTTTAACTAACTATTGTGTAGCATTTTTGTACAGTTCTGTTGTATGATGCCTACTCTGCGGCAATGTTCCAGTACGCTTTTTGTTGTTACCTTTTGATTTTCATGTATATTTTTCTACATTGTAACGTATGGCTCACGCCTGAGCTCACACTGCCTATTTTGGTATGACCAGCTACTTAGAGTCGCACAGTGACCACTCTACGAACATCATGCCCACAACGGCTTGCATTCACTATCAAATTTGGTTGTATTCAAACACGTTGACGGTGATCCAGCCTGCCCAGGTTTCAACTTAACCCTGGTAACCTCAATGGCAATTTACTTAGAAATCCTAACGTTGCGGCTCCCCAACCTTACACTGCTCTATTTTGCTTTAGGAGGTATGACCGACTACTTCAGCAAACAATTTGTGTAGCAATTCCTTGTGGTTATTTGGCATCATATCATTGCTGAAGCAACCAATAAGCATAATTCAGCCCAGCATTTGCGATACATTTTTTATAGCAATGGGCAGAATAAAAACGAATTGTTTAACTTGGTACAAACTCTGCCATAAACTTCTTATCAAGCCTCACCAGGGGAATATTTTTCCTTTTTTCAGAGAGGAAAGTGATGTAACGGCTCATGAACAATTCGCCGACATACTGCATAAATGTAATTCAAATTTCATTTACGCCGCACCAATTAAAACAAGCGAAATTTGCCGTTAACCATTAGCGTGAGAGCTTTCGATTTCAGGCTATTTAGGTACGGTGAATTTACTATGCTAGTCAGTGTTAACGCTTGCCTTCTTCTGTGCACACCGTTTGCATGCTCTTTCCTGTCATACTGACTTTTAACATACGCTAAGTTCTGGACTTACTTTACACAGAGTGTTAATTTCAGTCACGCTAATCTTGTTGCTGCACAACTAGTAAGAAGGAGAAACGTCTACTTATTGGATCTAAAAGTGTGCCAGTTACCACGGCGTTGTCGCAGATCTTCAATGAGACAATATTCAGCCTTCACTCAGTTTCTCGCCACTGATGTCACAACCACAAAAGATAGGACAACAGCCAGTCAATCACAGCTGGTCCCAAGTGTCTAGGAGTATTTTTAGACATTGCTCCACAAACTAATTTTTTCTGATATTTGCGGAAGAATGCAATACCGGCCATTATAACGGACCCCAACAATACTAATCTCGGCCACCTTGGCACCAAACTGACTTTGTGACGTCTTTCGGCAATTACTTAAAGCCGGGTCGTTTCACAATATAAGAATTTCGGATGCCATAAATTAGATATATCTCCAGTATCCACATAGGTAGATTAGAACTTGTTTAACAGGCCAAATTTAAACATTTAAATCTATGATACATGAGGCAAAACTTTTGTATTTATGTCATCTAACAGACCCGTGTAACGGCTATCATAAAATTTCTCAGAAATCAGGCATTAAGCAATTGTAATAAAATAAATAGCAAAACTACAGTTAAAAAATGTTAAATAAGTTATTATAATCAATGTCTTAACTTTATAATAAATCTGATATTCGAAATAAGTATCTAATTGAATGTTTCGAATATCAAAGCAATTTATATTATCTATTTCCGATGTCAGATAACAACCCGCTCACCTAAACGGACCACCATTTTCTAAATTGAGCCAATCCGGATTGATTTCTTTAGCAGGATCCGGAATCCCACAATCAATAAATAATGGTAAATTATTGACTGTAAACTCATTCAAATAAACTATCTGCTATCTAACATTCCGCATAGCTGTTAGGTCTAAAAAATACAAATTAAAAAAACTTAAGTTTCTTTCTAATTAAAGCAATAGCAACTTAAATCTCATGCAAGCGCGAACTCACTTTGCTAGTAAAATTGATACCTCACTTCAAGCTGATTGGAAACAATCACACCGCTCATATTCCTAAGTCTGCAATTAAAAAATCCATCTAGAGGCGCAAGCCCATATGTTCAATGCGAATGAAATGAAAAGCCTAGTAAGAGTAAATTATTAAATCACATTCCATTAGCCAAAGTGCCCTCAACAGTGTAATCGCGATTTCCAATCGTGATGTGTTCATGTCTTGCATCATGACTCTCAAGTTGTGTGGTTGCATTTTTCTAAAAAAACATGGTAATCAGAAATATAAAGAGTTATCGTTAACAAAACTATGTTCTTCCGAATATGCGAATGTATTACTTTAATAAACAATTCCCATATAAATATTAAATCTTGTTTTTAAGATAATTAAGTTTTTCGCTACTTTTTCTGAAAATTATTTAATTATTCTGAAAAAATTATTTGATTTGACAAAATTTCCGTTGGTATTTTTTCACTATGTTAAACCGTTTTTAAAATTCTGGTTGAGTTTCGGCCTTGTTCTTTTCTGATAGAGTGATGGTACTCACTTCTTTCCTTCATTCTAAACTGGCTGTATAACAAATCAACAATTTTCTAATTTTATAACGCGTATTAAACTACTTTATATACCAGGAAGGATCACAATTTTAAAATTGTATAATTCGACATCGGTTCTTTGTTTTAATGCCTTAACTTTCGTTTCGAAGCTCTACGGAATTCAATTGAACAGCGCGCTATTTTACATACACATTTATAAACCACTATTTTTATTAAGCATTACTTTGACGTGATGAGCGAGAGCAAATAGTATGTGAACACAGAGCACGTGAATAAGCTCTTACGGACAGTTAGCCTAAGGAAGGATGGGGATCCTAGATTAGATGGTTAACCATATTTCTCTAATTTTGACGAACATTTTAGTAACTTTGCAAATGAGACAAAGATGCCTGAGGCACTTTTACCAGGTAGCAAGATGAGTGTCTCCAAAAGGTTGCGACCCTACCAGTCGCAAATATAGTACTTGTTGTGGCCACCTATATTGGATGGTCCACGTACCCGTATGTTGTCTATGTTTATTATCAGACTTTTGTCCAGACGAGACTTAGTTATGCATAATTCTGCTGTTAAATTATTCATTTGAGAAGTCAGTCCCTGAATCAACGTCTCCAACCCATCAGAAGCCATTTTAAATGTACCACACGTGCTTTATTTTTACTCAATTATATATAGAATTTTGCTCGCACAACGAGCGTCGATTTAATAAAACAAATTTACAAATATTAATTAATTTATGTTCACTTCGGATCGAAGTCTGCTTTTATCATTGGGCCGACTGCTTCATTCTTATACGGGCGCTTCTGTGAGGAATTTCTGTTGAAATGATGTCTGCCCTAGATAAGACTCTTTGTTCATTATTTGTCTAAAAGGTGGCTGTTGCCACAGTACTATTTCTATTTGTCAAATTACCTCTAAACCTTTCAGCCATAGGAATTGGATTGCAGATGCAATTGTTTTTCTGTTTATCTCAGTTTGGAAGGCGTTTCCAAGAAAACTAAAGAGCAACCTGTCGCTGTTCGTAATCCACAAGATGAGCAAGAAACAACCCAACGCACATGAGCTTTTCGTTAATGAACTTAAAAGGAGGTATTTGCTCAAAAGAGCTGCGCATATGTCTTGACAAAAAATCATGACATGATTGGTAGTCGATCTCTGCCTGATTTGTATTACGAATTAATAACAAAAGCTTATGGGCAGGATATTATAGTGCATTTGTGGCAGAAATAACAGCTAAACTGGTTTTATTCGAATATATAGATTTCTGTAACAGAGAAATTCAATGAATTCAGCATGATGTGTCATTAACATGAGCCACAAGAACACGCTGTGAATGCCGACTCCTACGTTGAGCAAGAAATCAGAAAAACACTTTATACATAACACAATTAAATTTGATCTACAATGTGCTGCGATTGATATCAAGCGCAAAGTCGAATATCAAACACGATGTTCTGGTACAATAACAAGAGAAAAAGCAATGATGAGTAGCATAAGTGGTGCATTTCTCATCGAAATCATCTTTGAAAGTGTTAAAGTGAGGGCTACCTACATCCGAGTATAAAACGATACTTAGATAGAGAGTATGTACCAGGAGGTCAGAACAAGCTTTGTGGGAAATGCGAGTAGCCCCTACAAGTAGAAGTTATAGAGGGGTGTTGGCGGAAAGGCTATGACTTCTGACTACATAGCGTATATCAGAAGCAATAAGTTCATGGGCTTAACATGACAGCAGAATAGACAGTAATATTCTGCTTAATCTGGTATCTGAAACTTTTCCGGATTTTTAGCAGTAAGTTTATGATTTTGAAAAAAAATGTTTCAGATGTTTTCTGTACGCGCGAAGTCAGCTGTTCGATCAGATATTGTAGAGATAGATTACCTCATGTTTGATTATCAACAATTGGCCGCTTACGAAAGTCAAATAGGGTTTAAAAGAATGGAGGAGCTGTCGGTCTTATACTACTACTACTAATACACATCGTTACATCAGTATAATACACGAAAACTTCACTGCCGTAAAACCATGAAATTTGATGTTATATGCCGTCTGTACATGAAGGCAAGTACGACCATTCCATCTGAATCTTTGATAATTTTGCTTAAGGCTGGTTTTAAACGGAATAATCATGGTACAGCAGATTGTCTAGCTGCTTATTCTGCTCTAAATAGTTTGGCTCTGATCACCAGTCCCAGATTCTCATCTGCTACCAGGTAATCCCGCACAAAAGAGACACCGTTTATGCAGAACTAGGTATAAAACTGAGAAATCAGAAGCAACGCCAGTCCATATTAAAAACCAATATAGAGTAGAAAAATGTGTACTTAGTTTCATAGGCTGGACGTTGTCAAACGAATTGCTCAGCCCAAATATATAGTTCGAACTAAGCGCACAATAATGTGACTCTCAAATATTCTCCTAATTCAAAACGTTCTTGAAGGGCTTCTTCTTCTGCACATCAAACGTAAAATTGCCACCATACTCGAATAGACCATATTCTAGTAATAAGACTATGATTGCCCGTTGTCCAGTATGCGAAAGCCTATTACATATCAATGCATTTTAACCGTTTTATGGTTAACTGTACTCCATCAGAATATCCATACAAAACTAATATACTTATGCAGAATATCCATTTCTGCTAAGCCACAAGTAGCTACAGCCGATAACACATCAAATAACATCTAGAGCACACAAACATTTGTGGTGCCCTAGTTAGCGTGCGTTCCATCACGAGTACAATTCAACCTTACGTACAGTATTTAAAAATTCACAGACAGTCTATTTCCTACAATTTTCTGTCTCAAATAGTGCATGCATGTTTTCTGTGTCATAATTATTGAAACTGATTCGTTCATCAGTTTCAATTCATCATGTCTCTAACAAGAATAGTTAATAATTCTTAATAAAAATGTTTAATAATGAATAATAATGTTTAATATAAAGGTTTAATTCATTTTACAACAATGTAACTTTTTCAATATATTTCAAGTGCTTGCTAGATTGCTAAGAATTTTCTAACTAAAGAAGGGCTGTTAAAAAGAGCGCCCGAGCAGTGACCTATTGTCCTCAACTGTTAGATGGGGCCCAATGTGGTGATCATTGTGCTGGACTTTTATAAATGGCAATTTCCGCGGAGTGCTATTGTTTTTTGTGCTAGATTTATGCGTCAGAATGTCATCGAATTGTTACTGGAAAATGAAATTTATCTTTGCCTTTTATGAATATTTCCGAAGTTATTTCTGTGCGTTTTATTAATATCTTCTATATATATATATATATATATATATATATATATATATATATATATATATATATATAAGAAAGAGTATATATATTTCTAATTAGGAAGGAAGAACACATTAATAAAAAATGAATTAAGGCCTATTTGTGAATACTAATCATCGCTTTACGATCATACATATATATACATTTTGAATTTCCAATTGATTTTACTACTGGTAACAAATCTAACTCGCTTTTACTTCTGTTTATTGTTTTGGCTGGTTGATATGTGTGTATGCGTTTGTGTTTGTGTGTGTGCGTGTTTGCATGTAAAGATCATACTCGCAGTATTGCAAAGTGATATATGAGATCGGATCATTATTGTTTTGATGGTTTGACTATCATTTTTGCGCATTGTTCACTGTTACATGTACGAGTGCCATTTTTCCCCGTGTAGATGATCATTTCACCTTGTTGCGCTGATTCGTATTTTGCACATGGTAACAGCGCCAGTGTGGATTGTAGTGTTGAATGATCATATTGTTTGGAATCTTCTGTCACCATACGCGCATCTGTTATTTCCTTTTCAGTTTGTTGCCAATCCGATTGTATGTTTGTTGATTCTAGTCGAGGGCCTGTTTGGACTTGATTGGATACAAGTAGATTGTTGTTAAATTTTGTTATTATTGGCCAGTCGATTAGAATATCATGTTGATAAAACTTTTGAATATAAAGGTCAGGTTCTTGTTGTTTTATATAGAGGGCTTCATAAATAAATAATAATTTTTCTGATTTTGCTTTATGTGGAATTGTGAAATTGGTCGAATTGACAGGATGCCCGTTGCCAATATATGATCGGAAATAGTTGATTTTCCTGACGTTGCCAAGCCTTTGTTAATCAATTTCTGTGGCAAATGTTGCTGGATTCTGCTCATCACTTGATTCTTCATACGTCCGATATATGTGCTATCACACATACATGAGAATTTGTAGAATATAAATGATTTGGAGAGAATTGGCAATTGATCTTTGGCATCCAACCTCATGGATCTCTGTGTACTAAATGTCATATTAACTTCAACACTGGGGAAGTTCTCCTTAGTTATTCTATTCAGCTGCCGTGCAATTATTGAGGCTGGTACGTCACCTCCAAATGGTTAGTTTAGAAAAACCTGCTTGACTGTATCCTCTCTAGTCCGAATCTGCCGTGGTCTGATGTTGACATCAATGAAACGCTCTGGGTAGTTGTTCATAAGCAAAATTTTCCTGGGGTAGCCCAGTTCTTCTTCAATCTTGTGTTCGTATCGGAATCGGCCCCCAATCAAAAACTCATAGAAGACATCCAAAAGGCCAAACCCGTCGGAACAAACACCGCAAGATTGTACGGCAAATCAAAATCTCAGGAGCTCGCTCGATGCGGCCTATTATGTCAATATTCAACGCTCCACAACATAAACTAATTAACTTTCTCTGCAAAATACTTCAACCAATACGGAGCATCATAAACGCAAACACTACCAAGGACTCCTTCGAACTAGCAAATAAATTGAAGGGAAAGAAAATCCTACAGAATAAAATGGTCCCACTTGACGTCTCAACATACCAATGGATAAGAGAACGGAGGTCTTGTGTGACCTCATTAAAATTGAGTTTTTTGATTTCCCTATAGACACCATTTACATCAAAGACCTCATATTAACATGTACTAAAAACGTGTAATTTACATTTGAATGGATATACTACCGCAAAATCAATGGTGTAGCTATGGAAATTTGCATCGCACCCCTCCTGGCAGATGTATTTATGTATGATCTGGGAAAAACGAGCCTAAAGCATATAATTGATCAGTGCGCACTCCTAAAAAGGTATGTAGATGATATCTTGTTGTTCAACTCAGAAGAAGCAGACCCTTCCGAAATCCTTAAACAAGCAAATGGAACCAATCCAGACATCAGATTCATTCTTGAGGTAGGGAAAAACGACAGTTTTCCCTTCCTTGACATCAAACACATTCGAGAAGAAAACGGGGATTTGGCAATGGCCATATATAGAAAATCAACTTTCACCGGACAATAAATTCACTACAAGAGCAGTGTGCCAAAATCCCACAAAAGAAACTTGGCAAACAACCTAGCAAACAGAATCAGAAAGATCTGCTCTGAACACAAGATTGAGGAAGAACTGGGCTACCTCAGGAAAATTTTGCTTATGAACAATTACCAAGAGCGTTTCATTGATGTCAACATTAGACCACGACAGATTCGCCCTAAAGAGGATACAGTCAAGTAGATTTTCCTAAACTTACCATTTAGAGGTGACGTACCAGCCTTAATAACAGCACGGCGGCTGAATAGAATAACTAAGGAGAACTTTCTCAGTGTTAAAGTTAATATGACATTTAGTACAAAGAGAATCATGAGATTGGATGCCAAAGGTCAATTGCCAATTCTCTCCAAATCATTCATAGTCCACAAATTCTCATGTATGTGCGATAGCACATATATCGGACGGACGAAGAAGCAATTGATAAGCAGAATCCAGCAACATTTGTCACAGAAATTGATTAACAAAGGCTTGGCACCGTCAGGAAAATCAACTATTTACGATCATATATTGGCAGTGGGGCACCCTGTCAGTTCGACCACTTTCACAATGCTACATAAAGCAAAATCAGAAAAATTATTATTTATTTTTGAAGCCCTCTATAAAAAACACCAAGCACCTGACCTTAATATTCAACAGTTTTATCAACATGATATTCTAATCGACAGTCCAAGAACAAAAAATTGAACAACAATCTACTAGTATCCAATCAAGACCAAACAGGCTCTCCACTAGAATCTACAAACATACAATCGGTTTGACAACAAACTGAATTGGAAATAGCAGAGGCACATACGGTGACAGAAGTTTCCAAACAATATGAGCGTTGAACATTTCAGTCAACAATGGCGCTGTTACCATGTGCAAAATACGAATTTGCGCAACAAAGTGAAACGATCAACTACACTGGGAAAAATAGCACTCGTTTATGTAACGGTGAACAATGCGCACAAATGGTTAGTTTTCAAGTGATCAAAACAATAATGACCAGATCTCAGACATCACTTTGCAATACTGCTAGAATGACCTTTACATGCAAACAAGCACACAGAAACACAAACCAGCCAAAACAAGAAACAGAAGTAAAAGCGAGTCAGATTTGTTTCCACTAGCATAAACATTTGAAAACTTTAAATGTATATACATGTATGATTGTAAAGCGATGATTAGTATTCACTAGTATTCCAATTTGTTATTAATGTGTTCTTCCTTCCTAATTAGAAATATACTGTGTAGTATTAAACATGAACTTTATATATATATATATATATATATATATATATATATATATATATATATATATATATATATATATATATATATATATTACTTAAACTATAGTCCAGAATTACGTTGTCCTAAGAAAATAGTTGGAACACTGCATATGTACGCACACAAATGTCATTCAAACTGAGCAGCTATTTTACTGATTAAAGGCATTGTCTCTATCAATTTATCGTTAAGCAAATGATTTGCTAATGTCTATGCTCAACTTGATTGCCTAGAGACTTTTATATGGAGAAGGTCAAATTTTCATGGGTGAGCTATTCTGCTACAGCTAGTGTTTCACCATGTACTAACCTCGGCTAGTTAAACAATGTGATAACATGGCATACCTTTTATTTGATAAACTAAACACTCAGACAATTGATGACTTAGATACTGGTTATAGTGGAGAAATAATTTACATGCAATTTTGTTTTAAGTGTTCATTACCTAGTTATAAATTAGTTCAAATACATCCAGAAATATAAACCAAGGAGCTTAAATGGAATTTATAATATCGTGTACATTCGTTTTGTGCGTACGGGCGACTTATCAGTGGGAGGCGGTGTTACGCCATTTAACCAATATATATTAAACATTATGAGAAAAAACTGCATTTATGCTAAACGTTTTGGTCGCTGACGCGAAAAGAAAAATCATTGAGATGGATTTAGATCCAATTAGATCCCAAAAAACGAACCACTGAATAAGGAAGGTGGTGATGACACAAATTGGAAATGACACTTCAGTTTTCACGTCTATTTCTCCATCCCATTCAATCTTTATTAGAATACCATTCAATATGATTTAGAAAAACTTGAGTTTGTCGACTCAAAAGTTTGTCTGGGAATAGGATACGAATATGAAGGCCTGTCATATTATTCATAGGCTGAAGTATAAGGAAAACTTCCAGGGAGTCACGGTAATCCAACAGCCACAGGAACTTTAAAATTACTTATATTATATTATTAAGGCTATTATCAGGATGGACAAATATGTCGACGACATAGGGATTATAATAAGAGCCTCCATCAGATATTAAATGACTAGTTTGGCGACATACGAAAATAAAATGAATTTAAAGTATAATCTGGTGCATTCCCGTTCTTCACTTACTAGAAACTCGTAAGAAGGAGGCGGTATTACTCCCTTTACCCACTTTTTATTTAGGTGAGGAATTTGGGAAAATAGGACTTTACAATCTTATATACGGAATGTGCCTGCTTCTGCTAAAGTGGAGGTCTGGAAAACACTGTCGGGCTTTCCAAATTCATAATTTGAGCCTATTTAATTTGTCCAGATTTTCTCAGAGATAAGAGTACTGAAGTATGCATAATTAGTTCAGATGTTGTCGATGCAGATTTTCTCCAGTTTGATTATCAACTATAATCAACAAATAGTAGTCCGATAGTTGACATGGGAATTATGAACTGTGGGATTGCATTTATTCTTTAGGTGGAATTTTATGGTAGACGATGTCAAGAACCATATCATTTGGATGAATTATTTCACTTATTTCAATTTCGCACAAGTTTCCATAACTAGGACCATTGGAGATGGTGGGGGCGTTAACTCACACTATTTCTGATATTTAAGTGGTTAGATCAGGTTTTTTACACGTTTCATGGGCGAAAGCAACTTTGCCATTATCGTCGAGGAACATCTTGCAGTGTTCCAAGAATTTTGTGCCAAACGAAATGGATTGAAGGTAGTAGTAGAACACGCAATAGATTTAAGAAAACTTTCGTAGGGCTAATTAAATGATATAACCATGCTAGCAACAGTAGACTGTGAAAAGTCCTTTGCGTCCTGTTATGTAAGGGAAATTAAGTGGAAAAAATAATTTATCATATATAAAGATTAAATTCTCTAGTAAAGAAGTACACGAGCAGAAAAAATCTATTCAATAAGGGCAGTTCATAAAAATTAACAAGCACAGCAAACGGGCAGATTGAGTCGGAAACCAGAAGAAAGAGTTGCCTAAAATATTAGGCTTTATTCATCATATAATGCAGATATAAATGCTAAAAGACAAAGCAAAACATGTTAGTATACGAACGGTGTGAATATAAATGTGTGTACAAATAAACAAGCGTATCATTCTCCTCCACTGCGATTTGTAGCGTAGCGTCAGAGTCGGAACAAGAATGTTATAGTGACAATTCAAAGAGGATTGAGAAAACATAGTATTTAAACATTTCAACTTCGTAAGTTATAAGGATGAACAAGTTGTTGTTGATTGGTAAGGTTTTCGAGATTCTCTGCTAGGTCACGAGCATTTGAGTTATCCGTAGATTCACCATTTGCCTTAACATTATCTTTATCGGTATCGTCATTATAGGAGGTTTGTTCATCAGCAACAACCGGTTCATTTTCACGGAGTCCCATATTAGTTCCAGCTTCATTCATCAGTGTGTCGGAGCCTTTCGGGGCTAATTGACGGATAGATACTGTATCTTCTCTTCCATCAGGAAAATGAACATGCGCATAGTTAGGATTGCAATGAATTAGTTCAACTTCTTCCACAGAGGGGTCATATTTAGAAACTCTAGCATTCTTCTTGAGTAAAACATTGCCAGGAACAGTAAGTCAGGTTGGGAGTGTGGTACCAAAAGTCGACCTTATATTCCGTCGAAAAAGACGCTCGTGAGGTGTTTCGTTGGTAGATGTGCACAATAATGAACGGATTGAATGTAATGCGTCCAGCAGCACGCATTCCCAGTTTTAAACTGAAAGCCTTTTTGACCTGAAAGCGAAAAGGATCGATTTCCATAAGGTACCATTCACTCTTTCAACCTGTCCATTTCCTTTGGGATTATAAGGAGTCGTTCTACTCGAAGCTGTACTACTTTCCCGAAGAAAATTTTGTACCTAGGTCGACATGAAGGAAGAACTTCTGTCTGAGTGAATGTACGAAGGCATTCCAAACATTGCGAATATTTGACAAAGGTGAAGTATGACTGTGTGACTGCTAAGGTCAGGACAAGCAAATGCAAAGGGAAATCGGGAATATTCATCGATGACGTCAGTAGGTAACGATTACGAGTTGATGAAGGAAGAGGTCCTTTAAAATCCATAGATAACCGCTCAAACGGTTGGGTAGCTTTGATTAATTTGCCTTGAATTGCCGAAAGAAATCTGGGCTTGATTTCAGAGCACACTTCACAACTCAAGGTCATTTTTCGAATTTCATCAATAGATATAGTAAATTACGAGATTTCACAAAGTGGAACGTACGAGAAATTCCAGGATGACAAAGAGAATCATGCATTTGTTTTAAATCCAGTCCAGTTAGAAGCGCACCACAACAGGATCGACTTAGTGCATCTGCTGCTTTGTTATCTTTTCCGGGTCTATAGACAACATCGAAGCTGTAAGGTGATAATTCCATTTTCCAGCGCAAAATTTTATCGTTCTTCACTCTTCTCCGATTTTGATTGTCAAAAATTAAGGAAACAGATCTTTGATCAGTGACAAGTTTGAAATGATTACCCAAAAGCAAATGCCTCCATTTTCGAATAGCTTCAACCACGGCATAGGCTTCTTTTTCAACAGCTGAGTGATGTTTTTCAGATGGCGTCAACGTCCGAGAGAAAAACGCCACAGGTCTTCCATCTTGGTTCAAAGTGGCAGCAATAGCTACGTCCGAAGCATCGGTTTCGACGACAAACGAATAGCACAACGAATGGAAGCTAGAGTTGCTACGGCTAATACTTTTTATTATGAATAAAAAATGATAATTTATTGATTACGCACTAATTAGTTTTGATTTTCTGATTTAGAGTTCTCTTTTTAACAATGAGAGGTGGAATTTTTTAATTCCAAACCAGATTTTACATATCTCAAATTGTATGCTAATGCATAAGATCAATGGCTAAAGCCGCAATACTTACCGTGAAGCAAAACTCTTCATCGATAATCCAAAAATCGTAATCTAGTGTTTCCACGAGGCAATGAAAGAATAAATAGGGTTTAGCAAAATTTAAAATACGAGTAATTCGTAAAATGAAGGTACGGTTTAAGCTTCCATCGACTTCAATAGTATTTTCATTTAAAGTAATGTGAAATCCATTTCTATTGATTGCCATACTATGCAGCTTCACAAAGTTTAGAAAGTGCACGTCACATGAGGACACTAAGATTAATAACAAATTCCAATGGTTCCTGATATAAAGCAAGTCATGGCGTATAAAGCAAATATTAATTTAAACATCAACGTTTTAATTGGTGACACACTTTTAAACAGATTTAGTGCACTAATATTGCCCGATACAGTTTTATAGCGTCTAAACATGAAATTAAATTTATTGAACAGATAAACAAATGATTATAGAATAACGTTTTTCTTTAGTAACTGAACAAATTAATCCGCCTGAATTTGGTCAACATAAATTGAAAATTTAAAACACTGGACCAATGAAACCGAGCACTCCGTTGACAAATTTCTTGCAACATCAGGCAACAAAATTGTTTCCAGATTTAGTTACTTAGTAAAATTTATTAGTAAGGAAAGTCTTTTGTAAACAAACTTTACCCATTTATTGCAGTAATAAATAATTTTTAAATCAATTTGGAAGCTTGAAGTAATCATCAATTCCATTGTATTTATCCAGTCGTCGACCAATATAGAAAAACTAACGCCAGTCGACGACTGTTTAAATACAATTGGATTGATATTTACTTCAAGCTCGCAAACTTTATTTAATGTATAGCTACCACCACCCACGCAATCAGTTAATGTTTAATTGTATTGGCTAAATAATTAATTAGAACTGACTTATGAAAGAATTATTCACTTTTCATTGTTTTGTGTCTGACAAGCGCGATCCACTCTAAACACTTATAGTAGGTGTATTGCTTCTTTTATCATTATTTTTTTCATTTTCTGATTGTCACAATATAATAATTTTAAAGCTAGTTTATGTTTTTATTTGTGTATAGTGGAATCGTTTAAAAATAGATAAATTAATTATTTTGTTTTTCGTGTCAAATATCGGATCAGTTTAAACATTTGATGTGCAGCGTTACGTAAGAAGTACATAGTCATTCGGCTATTACTTGATCAAATAAGTGTATATATTTGATATTACTATTGGCGGCAAAACATGAGTTTGAGGACACAGATAGAATATTACAGGGAGTCGCAAGTATGAACTTATTTGTTTTGGGAGGGAAAACTGACCAGATTCCCATAGATTAACCAAGTCTGATACGGACCTGGAATCCTGTGAGCTGTCAACAGTTGATATGGTTCGAGCCTCTACAAAATTTGCGACCGTACCAGTCCAAATTTTATTATTCTACAATCGTTAAAATCCGAAAAACATTCAGAATTGTCGGAAATAATCAAATGCTATTTAATATTTACCATATTGCGAATCATATAGTTCAAAGTGATGCCGCATGGATGGCCTTTCCATAAAGTTTCCGAACAGTCGTGGTGCGTTTTAGAGAAAAAACTGTGGAAAATGAAATGCGAAATGCCTCTAAATTACTTATGTCTGAAATTTAAAGTGGATGCAATCCGGGAATGTTGAAATAATTGGACAAACTCCGTCTAGAGAAAATGGAACGTAAACTACCTTTATAATTTTATGAATGACGGCGTGTGAAATCTTTCGGTCTAAACATATATCAAGATGAAGAAAACTATATTTTTGCAGCTGAAATACCAGCCAGACTTAGAGCCATATTAGAAGTTTTTCAGACTATGAATTCTTATTTGCCAAGCAAACACCCAGTATTGGACAGGTGTGTACGCACTGCAAGAATCATAAGTACATGCTTTAATAGCAGATTTCATCGTAGTGCAACAAATCATGGCAAATACGAAAACGCAGCTGACCGTTTTGGAAGAGATATTCTATTTAAGAGGAGAAACTTTGAATATAAAACGCCAAATTGAAGCTATGGCGAAATGCATTTCGCGATCTTGGTGTCGGTATAAAGATTTTAGGCATGGATGGAGTCAGTCGCGCCAACATTTTGATTGACAGCGCGGATGTTCTAAGGCACATTGTGAATATGGACAGACTGCCAAGTGCCAAATAGAAGGCTGCCTATACCCATGTTTGGATAGATACTAATGAAAGTCAGCACCAAAGCTGTTCAGAGAAACTTCTAACAGGGAAAAGTATAAGACCAAAGCTAGCGAGAGCCATAGTGGGGCCCTTTGTAAAGGCTTCTTGGTAAAAGTTACACTTAAGGCAAAATCAAACCGTGCGACAATGGATTACATCGAAACAGATGGGAAAATTATTCGATTCAGCTTAAGCGGAGAACTTGAGAACATTGCCGGGCTTTTCAGCAATAAATTCATCATTTGAGTTTAATTAACTGGTCTAAAGTTTCTCGTAGACACGGGTGCTGAAGTAGGCATAACTAGGCCAGATGTGGTAGAGGCAGATTACGAATATTGGATTTTCAACTTTGAGTAGCCAATAATAATCCTATAGGTGATATGCGATTGAAAGAACTGTCGGTAACTGTGGGATAGAATTCTTCCTTTAGATGGAATTTCTGGAAGCCGATGCTTAGAACTATATCACCAGGATGGATTTATTTAACGCACTTCAATTTTTCAATAGGCCTCAAAACTAGAACCATTGGAGAAGGCGTGGAGGCGTTAGCACACACAGAGTCTGCTACTTCCGTGGTTAGATCAGTTTGTTTACCAATATCATCGAGAAGTACCTTGCAGTGTTTCAACTATTTAGTGCCAAATGAATAGGCTCAAATACAAAAGTACAGAAACGAATAGTTTTGGTGGCTCCGTGCCTTCTTCTACCGAGGTTCAACCGTTGGCATAGGACAAGCAACAGATTTCTATGACCGAATTTCACCAATTGCCCTAAGAGGGAATTTAGAGGAGTTCATATTCCAATTTTGCTTCGTTAATAGTGGTGGTTCCCAAACATGAACCGGGATAATAGAGAGTTTTCGGAATTTTTTGTATATCCAACAAAGCGACTATAGGTGATTCTCATCTTCTCCTAAATAGAGCACTCTGCTCCAAATCATAATGGTATATGGGATTTATTCAGCCCTAGATTTCGAGAAAGAGTACTTCAGTTACCGATGCAAGAAAGCTCTATATGACTCACAGTAGTCGGATTTCAAGGGCAGATCGCATGATATTTTCTCCATGCACTTTAAAAATTTAAAGTCTGACATCCCGGCATTCTGATGAAGAATTCCTACAGAAATGTGCATTTGCGAGGATGAATATATACGATATAATTAATTTCAGTCGATTGCGTGAGGAACACCGAAATATTTGGAAACATTTTGACCAGGCTGAACAATATGGATTAATAATCTAACTGAATATAAACAAAGATGAAAGTTTTCCGATTAAATATTTTAAACACAATTTCTAATAACGAAATTATATCTTTGTGAGATAAAATCTAAGCCATCAGGCTTAGCGGAGTCCAGAGCCGCTCACAAGCGACGTAGGTTCTTGGGCATGATCAGCTATCATCGACGATGTATTCCAAGTCTAGCTGGAATTTTAGGATCGTTACCCCGCCATCTTGCACGTGAGAAAAGCACTATCAAGAAATCTTAGCCTATCACTACGAATCAGGAATAAGGTAAAAAATTTCTTAGGGCTAAAAAAAGGCTAAGTGACAAAATCACCCTAGCACCAATAGACTAACAAGCTATTTGAGCTGGTAAAAATTGCCTCAGATGTTGCAAATTGCGGCAGTGCTACATCAAAAATACAAAGGTATAGTAGGACAAATTGGGATTTACAGCTAAAGGTTTCATGAACGAGTAAAAGAGTATGGTACATTTAGCGAAGAGCTTGCTTCGCTTGCTGTAGTGCCACATTTTATGCATAATTTAGACGGTCATCAGTTCAAGTTACTGACAGACTACAAGGCATTCATAAGCATACTTGGTAAATGTCCGAAGCTTAATTACTCACACAGGGTGAATTCCTAGAAAACTCGATAAGAACCGTTCCACTTTACTGTCTCTGATATTGCTTGTGAAGAGAATGTTCTAGAAGATACACTTAGCAAACAAAATGAAGCAGACGTCGAGCTGATACGCCAAGGTCCACTGAAGAATCTAGATGATTTTTTTAATAGTGTAGTCAAGCAGATTGAGGAAGCATAAGGATTGGATACATTTACATAAATTTTGGCAAAGACACCGGGCTATGTTCGCATATTCCTGAGTGGAAACTAGTTGACTTGCGAAATTTACATAGATCAAACCCCAGACCACATGCCGTTGGAGCTATGAGCCAAAATAATCATCAGATACAGGATTTGAGACATCCAAAATACGATTAATTTATGACAGATAAGTATTGCCGCATATGACTATGGACATAGGGATATGGGTAAGAGCCTATGCCCAGTGTCAAACCTTTAATGTTTGGAGACATACTAGAACCGAGATATCGAGTATTGGAATACAAAGCTGACGAGACAAACGTATTTACATAGGTTTTTACGAATTTCCTTAATTTAAATGTCAAAATTATTTGCTAACAATAGTTTATCCTTTCAGTCGTTAATTTGAAGTGGCAATTTTGAAGGATTTGTCAGCGTAATAAATCTTGTTTACGTTACTACATAATTGGTTTTTTCCATTACAATGTACAGGTAAGGGTCACTTTTAAGCACAGTAGTCAATTTATGCTAGAGATGTTCATAAGAATTCTCAATTCTGTTGGAATAAAACTATTACATACTAGGGCGTCAAATACATGTTCAAATGGCAGTTAGAATATCTGCGTCATGAATTCAAATCGGCTTTGTGGTGTACGAGTCGACAGAGCCGGTTGCATGATTGTCAAATAGTATTTCTCCCTATGCGCAACAGATATAGGGCACAACTAGGAGCTTCTATGGCAGTATTGCTATGTGGAGGACCAGCATGTCTGCCTAGACATATTTTACTAGACAATTCTAGTATTCTTAATTGTGTTTCTAGTTACATAGATTGGTTATTTGAAACAATTAAAAATACGATGTGTCATTTAGCTCCGACAAAAACTAGAAAATTAAAAATCAAGTGCTACTTCTCGTCCAATGTAAGATCGGCATCGCGTGTATTTACAGCTAATGAAAATAGGAAGAACTGCCCGACTCAATTTTAAAAACAGCCATATAAGTTCAAGAGGACACCAGATAAAAATGTCATTATTGAAGTACAAGGCAAGGAGGATAGTGATTTTGGTTTTTTGCATTTCTAAGTTTATCTGAATTGATGGCGGACAGAAGAAATTGATGAATTAAAGGACCATCGTTCCCCAGACGAGTCTGATGTGTGCATAACATTCAAACCAGAAACTTTAACGAGGCTCGTTTTCCATGATATAAACATCATGTTCAACTAAGTTTTAAGATCACTGCGCACTATCCAATAAGATAAACCAGCAGAACAAAAGGCAAATAACCCGTGCGCATTTTTGACGTCAGTTACACTAGTATGCACAATCCGTTCCCGAAGTGTTCAACGATGGCTAAAGACTAAAGATTACGTCTATTAATGGACACCTTTTATGAGAAAGTAGTGTATGCAGATGAAGACATTTTCTCGGACAAACTGTAAACTATTTGCTTTTTCAGGCCAATGTTGAAGCATTTTGTTAATAAGCAAATATATTACTGTGAAACAACATTTATTTAAAAAAAAGCTATCCAGTTATTGCAGTTAACGAATAACTACGAAGTAGAAGTAACCTTGGAGGGAACTGCTCTCTTTTCTGTAATTTGTGCCTGATATGCATTATGCATTCTAAACAGTTTGGCAACCATATTGTTTCTTTTTTCAATTTTACCATTTTTTGATCCACAAAATGTATAAATTTTAAAACAAATTTACGTTTTCATTTCTGCATATTAGCATCATTCGGGAAAAGATAGTGTAACTATATTGCTTTTTGTATCAAATCTCATTCCAGGTCAAACGTTTGGTGTACAGTGTGGCGTAAGAAGTACACAGTCCTTTGCCAATTAAATAATAAAAGATAGTCGTGATTAACATTGGAATTTCATCGCAAGATTGAGAACAATGCTAACAGGTATGCATTTATGAGATATGGAAGGGAATACTGTCTCATCAGGCTCCAACAGACTAAGATTGATATTCACTTGACATTTTTGAGGCTCTCATTATTTGTTAGGGTTAGAGCATCTACAGGATCCTTGTATTGTTTAATTGGTAATGTTGCACTGCAATCTAGCGGAGTAGTTGTTGTAGCGAACGCGCCTGTATCGGGGAACATTGGAACTATTGTGACTTGCAAACTCAATTATTTTAATAATACAAATTCGTTGAGCAATTTGTTTTACTATTCCGGTTTCGTGTGGTACTTTTTAAAAATTTTGGGCGGAAATTATTGGCGAAGTGCACATTAAATACGCAAATTATTCGATTTTCATTGCAGGATGTGGGCTTATTTAAAAGAGACTGGTTTTTTAATAATAGTCTGTGTTCAATTTTTGGTGGCTGTTATTTAGTACAGATGAAGAATTTACCATCGGCAATTCGTCACAAATTGTCAGTTTAGAGAGTAGATGCAATTTAGGTAAGCAGCTTGATTTTTGCATTAGAATTTACAAGGAATGTCTGTTTAAATTTTTAAAGAAATTTATTTCTCGTTATTCGTTTTTATTTTACTCTCTTTAATGTCTTGTAAGCTACTTCTAAACATGAATATCATCAAACCTAATTTAGCTCAGTTTCCACCCACTAGTCTCATATCTGATGACGTTAGGATACTCTCTTTAGAGAGATCTCTTTCATATTTGAATAAATTCTTTGGAAGACACGTCATAGACATCTCACGCACCAATGAAATCACGGATCCACACCGTTTTTAACTCGAAGACTGTAAAACCGATAATGTCAAGTACAATGACCAGCCTACCAACCTTTATGACACGGCCAAACAACATAACGAACATTTGCATCTTTTAGAATTTAAAACCGGAGAGAAATTAATTGCAGACAATGTGGCAGCATTTTATTTAATGACCAAAAATCGTACATTGTCATGGTTTAGGTTTGGAATTTGAGCGCCGAAAAATTCCAGGCTCTCTTATTCGGTTAAATTGTTCGCTTGACATTTGTTGCGCATACAGCGCTAACGTTTGATATATTAGCGTACAGGGTAACTGTGCCACAAACTCGAATTGTTTTCTATTTCTGCCTTCACCTCGTTCCGCTAAGCATTGAATTGCAGAAACACGACAAGGAGTCTCTCCATGACTTCCGGAAGTGAAAACCTTGAAAATAGAATAACAAAACTTTAATCCGTAACGAATTTGAGGCCTTTTCCGTAATATCAATATGAATAATAATTTGTATCAGTTTCAATAATTTAATTTCAAAATATCTCGCCGTTTATTGTCATTTCGGAAGTCAAGTAAATCTAAGCCAAGAACCCAAGAACTATATACATGTAATTCAAAACCTCAAAAGCCTGAATAATATTAAAGCTACAAAGGCAAGTCATATTATTTGAAAATTTTAACAAAGAAAATTTTGCAAAATTGCAATATTATTTTAAAATGTAATTTTGTTTATAAAACGAACGATAACATCAAACGTCAAATAATAAAAGATTAATAATTTTATATATTGACTTCTATAATACCTTTATTTTGCAAACTAGTTGTTTTATTAATAACGCTAAGCCTAAGATGATGTTTTATTGCATTACGGAAACACTGTATCGTAATTCTAGGATTATTGATGCAGAGGTTTACATTGCATCTGTACGCGCAGTTTTACTATACCCTAATGAACCTTGGCCTCTTAGATTTGTTTTTAAACGCTTAGAGGCATTCGATCTTTGCAGGTTGAAAACATAGCACGTGTTGGTTACGAACAACCAATAAGCAACGTTCACATTTGTAGACGTATTCGTGGATCTGCCAGCAGGTACTTCTCGTTAGAAAAACAGATAAGGCTCTATCAATTTTTTTGGCTCGGTAAAGTTTTGCTTACGCCCTCTATTAAATAGCCCAGTACAGAGCTCTTTTCTCTCATTCAGAAATAGATTGGCTGTATTGCTGTTGGTGCCTTGCCCTAAAGCTGACTTGGCCATAATGATGTTGTGTGTGATTAGTTTGTCTCATGTGAGTTATCTTTGATAAATATACTCCTAGTAACTAGGTACTTTTTCTCTTTCTCTCTATCTCTCGTTAATCTGACTAAACATTTTGTGCCTAAATTACTATTTTTGCCGTTATTTATATTTCTTTCCTTCTTGTGGTTTTGCATGGTGATGATGATGATAAGCCCTTGATTAAATTTATTAGATCTCATTTAGATAGGCATTTTTCCTCCATATTGTGAGAAGAGATATTACATAATCTGGTTGCGAGTTGATAAATATCATCTATTATTGCTAAAAACAGGAATTGTTAATCATAACATCAGAAACTAATCAGTGCTTAATCGATATAACATCACAGTTTATCTACCGTGTTTAATATTTTTCATTTAATGTTCTCAATATATAAAATTTGTAATTAAGTTGTTTCAGAACTGCTTTTATCATGTGCATTATTTCCGCATGTATACCTATTCACTAGTGAGTTAAAACTTCACATATGAAAAATTATTTCTTCTTGCTTTTTGGTCTTGTCTAAAAATAATCTAAAATATCCTTACTATAGAAAACTATGATTAATCTATTTTTTTTTCTGCAAGTGTTCGGCCTTTATCGAATCGTTCTAATATTGTCTCATCTCGCCATATGAGCTCCTTTGTTGCAAAGTTTGCACTTGGAAAACCATTGGAATATTCGCCATAGAAGTAACATCTGGGTTTACAGTCTAACCAGGATTCCCAGTCTTTCTCAACTCCCCTATACCAGTTGTCCCAAAGCTTTAAGTCAGAATTTCTGTCCACACTCTTTTAGCTCTCGTTCATCGCATTCAAATTAAAATGTTTGAATATATTTAATAAATACAGTCAGTGTGATAGCTTGCTCTCTCATTGAATCCCGTAAATCTAAAATGTTCAAAAATAAAACCTATTTTTAATATGGATTTGTTGGATTTACTGACACACAGATAATGTAAATATATTTCTAATCTTGAACATATTCATCACTCATCGGCTCCATGACCATTCTTCCAGAACATATTGCGTCATAAGGTAACTTTAATACGTTTTTGTTTCGTTTAAATATTTGACTTGTTAATCTATCGCTAATTTGCCTCCGTTGTCTGCAAGTCAGATCTCGTCTCATGTTCCTAAGGCCTCTACTACTTCTGTTCATGTATCACCCACAAAGATAATCTGGGAAATGCACCAATCGCTACATACTCTTTGGTGTTATGCAACTCAATAAATGAATTCTGATTATTAATTCGCTTGACATTGTTTGGTATTTTATAAATTGGTGTTAATCTACATGTTTGCTTTAAATATGCACACCTGCGAGGCCTGCTTCAAATCTGAATACAGCACTTATAATCTGACGCATCAAGTTTTCGTTCAATCTAAGCGATTTATATTGTTTCAGCCGCAGTTCTACTGGACAGATATGTAAATTTAAAGATCGGATTTTCCACAATTTCTTCAGATAACCTCACTGGTTATCAATAAACAAGGCCATCTATGAGCGTACCTAACAGCACATTAAATTCTCATCGCATTGTAAATCAAAGTTTTCATTTGAGCGGAAAATTATCTTACTAAGTTTATTAATCCGTCAGTAGCCGATGTCACACAGATGATTTATTTTTAATCAATTATTCATAGGAGCTTGCTCAAATAAAACGCATATATTTAGTAAAACAAAATACAAAAAAATATTATTTCATATTCACCTCTGCAGCTCTAAAGCTGCTTTTATCAATGTGCTCATTTATTCGTTTTAGGTTTTGCACTTAAGCATTCTGTTTCTTTAGATAGGATATTTGGTGCGTTCTCGGTTTCAATGTTGGCTATTGCTATATCATTCCTCCTGAGGTGTCAACTGTGGTACCCTATTTAAACGAGCAAATGCTGCAGCGGGTTATTCTTCAGGCACGTTAACGTCAACTTTATTGCGCTCTGCGTGCGCCTCTTTCCCCCGATATGGAATATCTTTGACAGCCTGTAGTGCCATGGGCTTGATCTCATCGACCATGAAAGTCACCGTTCCTTGGACGGCTGAGTTTAATCCGTTGTGCATAGGTTTGTCGCTGTGAGGCGCCCAAATATTCAGTTAACTGTTAAGGCGCTCTTGATCATCCGCTATGTTGTTGCGCTCTTGGAATCCAGGGATTACATGTTCATTTGGCAGTCTAGAATGCACTCTGTAGACTATGCTTGTTGAAACGAATGCTATAGCTGTGCATAATGTATATCGCATGGCTCGCTCGACCAAATGTAATCTGTCTCTTCAAGACCCTGTGTCTCCTGGCACAAACATCGCAATACTTCATTCATCATTGGTGTGCTCGGTCAGCTGTCGCTTATGACAGCGTGTCGCAAGTGGCTGCGCCGCAACATTTTATGTCAAGCTCATTTCACCAGTTATGAAATTCTCTCTACTGTAACTGTTCACTATGGACGGTAACAATAACTTATGGTGCAACAAATCGACTCAGCAATCGCTCTTCTAAGCACTTAAGGACCTTTTCCGTTGTGATTTTTTTTCAGTGCTACAAACTCAACCCATCGGATAAACTTATCAAACCTAGGAAACCCCGCAACGAAATAACGGCAGTAGGCCTATCAGGTAAATATTGAGAAACTGGTTCCCTGCAGTGGGATTGAAAGCCATCGAGGTGATCTTTTCCCTTTTTGTGTCTTCCAATGTAAACGTGTTTTTATTAGCTACGAATTTATTTGGATATGCCAGGCAAATACAATCGCGACTGCAATGTCTCAATGAGTCACCCGGTGCCGAGATGTTCCAAAGTTTCATGCCAAAAGCCATAAATTCTGTTCGTATAGACTTCGGCAAAACCAGTTGAACTGTTTGCACCAATAGGCCATTTTTCTGGCTCAACACTTTTTTAACTGATTGACTATTTCCTGACATGTGGCATCATTTCCCGGTCTTTCAGAGACTTTGATAAGTGGAGAAACTCGTACGATGGAATCTGTGCTGCATTTTCAATACCGGCTCTATAGTGAATTTGTACATCGTATTTATGTCCACCGATGAAAATACGCCTAAATTTTTCGGTGCTCATTGTACCTTAGTGACTACGCGAATTACATATTTTTTCGTACATTCGTCCGCTTGTAAAATTACTCCTATGTCAATATCTAACACCTGTGTGGTGCCATAATATACATACTACCTACCGTAAAATTCAAAATAATTGCGTCTCTTAATTTCTATTTGCATTGGATAAACTGCATCTTATTATAATCAGGTTTGTGATCTTGGTATAAACACCTGACTCATTAAGTACATACACTTGACGGTATAAACTAAGAATTGTGTAGTGTACAAATTGACATTCACTAAGTAGACCGGATTCATCATTATTGGGAACTCATCACGTACTGGCCAGAGTTTGCGGTGCCATAATAAACATACTACCTACCGGAAAATTCACAACAATTGCGTCTCTTAATTTCTATTTGCATTGAATAAACGCTTCTTGAACCTCAATCCATCGAAACTGCATCTTGTTATAATCAGGTTTGTGATCTTGGTATAAACACCTGACCCGTTAAGTACACACACTTAACAGTATAAACTAAGAATTGCATTGTGTACAAGTTGAAATTCATTAAGCAGACCGGATTCAACCGAATTGGGATCTCATCACGTACTGGCAAGAATTTGCGACGGAGAAGGCTCGAACCTGGGCACGTCTGCATCGGAATCTTCTGCTCTAAGTGCGTATGCTCACTGTCGTCGAACAACATAACAAAACTACCGCAAGTCGCAGCGCACTTCCATGATCATTTTCAATGTACGACGGCAAATTGACTAGCAAGGATCAAACCGCATTGCATATATATGGAAAGAAAAAAATTGATATGCGGGACTCACCTCTAGTAGCCTTGCATACATTGTACGTGACCGGAAATGTCAGCTGCACAATTTCTATGCAATCACGAGCATTATCTGTTTTAGCTCTTTGCCATATATATATATATATATATATATATATATATATATATATATATATATATATATATATATGGTATATATATAAAGAGAGAGAGAGAGAATACAATTAGACAATAATAGATTGTGTGGGTGGTGGTAATAGTTATTTAAATCAAATTTTCGAGCTTGAAGTAAACACCAATCTCATTGCATTTAACCTGCCGTTGAACAACTTAACAAAATTGCCGTCAGTCGCAAGTCACCGAGGCGTTTTGAACTTCCATGATCATCATTATATTAAGACAGCAAACTGACTAGCGAGAACCAAACCGCATTGCATATATATGAAAAGCAAAATTAGATGTGTGGTTCGCACGTCTGGTAGATTTCTATACATTGTACTTTAATACGCCCTTATTATAAACAAATTTATAATAGTTGATCCGATATATTTAAATAAGTGGGTCTTCTTTATGTATATGTTCATTTAGGCCTGGCATAAAAAAGTTATTCAATTATGTGGTTTACTTTCATCCTACGGCTATAAATTATGGAAAATATTTCTCCTGGAAGATTAAGGAAACTGATCACGCCATTGAAGATGGACGCAAATGAATATTTTTCCTTTTTTTATTTATTTAGCGTTTATTTTACTGTTTAAAAATATTAAATTAAAAGAAGCTCTGTGTAAGTTTAGTTATGAGAATTTAATACAATTATCAACTTCAATTTTACAGCTTATTGAGAGTGTCACGCGTTAATCAAATATGTACTATGTCTTCTACAAAAATGTGGAATATTTACCTCTCTTTGAATAGATTTGTAGACAGCAAATTGGTGAAATAGATTTTGTCTTCTTCGAGTATTAATTTTTAACATATGATGCTGTGTATGGTCCGAAAATAAATAGATCAATAAGTGAAGGATATTCAAACTCAATTTCTTTGAATAAGCCTTCGCTTTCATGAGGAATTTGTACAGTGGGCTGTTTAGCAAATTCCACAATGTTAAAATGCTTGTTGCGTCAAGCATCAGGTTATCTGGCCTGACAACCCGCCATCAACTAACATCATTTACGGTAATTATTCAGCTTTATTAAATATAATGTAATATAAAATGTTTCGATTGAAACGTGCCTACCTATTTCACTGCCTATTTCAAGCCTGATAAATTTGCTTAAATCAATATGAGTTTTACCCTTGAAATACCACGAAACCAGAATGTAACCACATTGGTAATTTTATCCTTACTGTTTATATGTTGCTATAATTGGTTAATTATCTGTAATTTTTCAACGGATATTGTGAAATTTTTGTTTACACCATTATATGCAGTCAAATAAACGACAAAATTAGTCTAAAATAAAATTGACTAAATCTAGACATATACTAAATGCGGAAGTTTTCGTACAAAGGCGTTCATACAATTCTGATAGAATTTGAAGACACACCATCCGTAGGCGCAACAGTTTGCACAATTTTGTCGATCTTCCTGTACGATTTCACCTTTCATTTTCGCTCATTAGGAACTCAAAGGCATTCTGATTTTTTTCTTTTACAGTTTTTCTCTAAAACTGAACCTAGTGTTTCTAAAATTCTCTGGAAAGGCCATCGATGTGGCAATAAAAATGATCCATATGCTCCACAATATGGTCAACTTTAAATATCCTTTGGGCATCTCTAAGCCATTCTGAAAGTTTTTCAAAATTTTAAGGTGGTAGACTGTTAAAATTTGGACTGGCGAAGTCACCATATTTTTAAAAAGTTTTAACCCTACCATAGATTCCAAGTCCATATCAGTCTTAGTAAGCCTAAAGGTGTCATACGTGCGACTTCTTTTATGACGCGATCAGTGTCTTAAGTCTTAAAATTAGAATCTATTGTTAATCATAACTATATATACTTATTTAATCAAGAAATACGGGAAGAACTGTATTCTTCTTACGAAACACTCCACAACAAACGTTTGAATTTAAAGAAGATCTGAAACAAAAAAACAGAATAATTAAATTACCTGTTCATAACAAATATGCAAACATTTGGCTTAAATTGTCTACGAAATTAATTTGCTGACATTTAGGCAAAATGAAATTGCAAATGTAATACGCATTGAACAGTGGGAATGCACAAACAGCCTTTAGCTAATTACATTCGACTTCGTATCTATATAAGCGCGGTGCAATAAACAAGGAAATCATTCTGCTCTGCTCGCTGTCTTTGAATACTGTCGCCTACTCTGTTGCGCCGACTATCTACGCCGACTGTTCTCCTAGCGTTTTAAGATTTTTCGGTAATTCTGTCATGTCATTCGTCTTATTGCTGCGCATCAGTTATAAGTAATCTACCATATATTAATCAGTCTTCTATGTGTGCAAACCGCCTTAGTGTTTTTGCGCAGACATTTAGTAAGGCTAGTCAAGATCTTTGAACAGTAAATAACATATTCTGCTTCGTAAATTCTATTTATTCAAGTGCATTTGCTCAAAGGATCGCCAACAAACGAACATGACAGACAGAGCTAGTGTCTAAAGGGTCTTCTTGAATTCCACACGTACAAAAGCACAAAAAAACACTCACGTCATTTGCCAATGAAGGTCTTCCTTGCCCTGTAAAGGGCCACCCATAGTAAGTACACTCTCCGCATACAATCCAACGGTATGGTAGAAAGAAGGCACAGAGATCTAAAATCAACTTTCGCATCCTCATTTATTAAAGGTAACTGGGTCAACGCATAACTTTTACTTCTACTTGATGTGCACTCCCGTATACGAAAAACTATTAGAACGTTTGTGTCACAAAACTTTTATTGCACTGACCTTTGACAGCCTAGTCGGCTCCATTCTTTACTACCCGCATAGAACGATCCTTAAGTCGAAGCTTGTTGCCTTCGACTTCAGTTTAGTAACATGTCTGCTTGGCAGTCCTTGGCCAGTCTTCGTTCATCAACAGCGTTACAGCTGCAAAAAAATTGGAGTTCGTATGACGCTGCCGTTGCACCATTGCAACTCAAGTATCACGGTGCTTACTTTATTTTGTTTAGACAGCCTAAATATTTCATTATAATGCAAGGCGTGACACCTAATTTGGTAAGCTTAAACATGTTGAAACCTTTTTATCGAATTGCCTGGTCCTGGTGACTTACAATCTTCTAAATACGTTTCAGGTTCCACATGCCAACAATCTGAATCTAGAAATAAATTTCTTTGCATTACGTATAACTGAAAACATTTTTGCCATTAAATATCCATTGTTCAACGTATGAAATGCTAACATTTTGCGCACAACTTGCGACCTATTGCACGCGACGTGATCATCACTGACTCATATGATATATTATTTTTCCTCATTCTCACATGTCACATTTGGTATACACCACTGTTCTTAACTAACAGCTGTGTAGCGTCTGTGAACAGTTCTTCAGGATTATGCTATTTCCTTGGCAATGTTCGTGTACGTTCTTGATTTTGATCTATCTTTTATGCACCATACTGTTGCAACTTCTGGTTCACGCCTGAGCCCACACTTCCTTATTTTGATATAATCTGCTACTTAGAACAAACGCTTTGTGTAGTAAAATTTACTAGTCAACGGTTTATGTCATAGTATAGGCATTTATTATGCATACCGTAACTTTATCACTTACGCAGTTCACAACCATTAACCAATATCATTGACTAAAACGTTGAACACACGTTAGCTCATTTAATCATATCGAATTCTCATTGACAGCGATTCAGCTTGCCCACGCTACAACTTAAATCGGGCATTTGCAATTGCAGTTCACTTAGAATTTTTACGTTGCGGCTATCAAAATCTATGATACTACTTAATTTCGCTTCACGTAGTATGACCGGCCATTACAGCTAACAATTTGTGTTGCAATTTAAAGTGGTTATTTGGCATCATATCAATGGTGAAGCAATTAACGTGTATACAGCAGCCCAGCATTAGAATTAAGTTACATTTTTACATTAAACTATGGGCAGAATAAAGATCAGTTTCTTAACTGGGTTTGAACTCTTTCCTACAATTATAATCAAAACTCGCCAGACGGAAATTATTTCTTTATATTTCTTAGAAAAGGTTGTGACGTTATCTGATCTGCGTTTTGACTAACGCAGCTCTAATTGTTCCAATAATTTTCTTTTTGCATTAAATTTTGTTCTACTTTACCGTAGATCTTCAACAGATGCATTTCACGAAAAAATGAAGCAAGCGCATTATTTCCTTTAGTCCTAATATTTATATACCTCAGACTGACCTTTCATTAGATATTCGCGTGTCATATGTGTGTGTGTGTGTGTGTGTGCATTTTCATAAACGTTGTTTTCATCATAACTAATTTAGACCAGAGTAGCTGAATAATAATTTATCAATTGCATGCGATAAGTATTCGTTATACAGACTTAATTTAAATGACGTAACTGAGATGGGGGAGACCCATAATTCAGAAAAACTCGTCATAAAAATATGCCATGAGTGATAAAACTGGATGTCCGAAAGACCAATGCACATGTTAAATTTCAATTCAAACCACTAGGGTAATACTCAAGATAGACAAGTTAATAACAGTTATTGGTATACTATTAAATAGGCGCACGCCACGCAGTGCATGTGTATGTGTATGCATAACTAAAAAACTTGGTTAAATTATTTTCGTTACACATGTACGTACATCTAAATGAAACTGCAGTCAATAGACATTAATTTACCCTTTGCACGCGTCAGACAAAATTATTACTTATAAATATTGTATTATTAGAATAATTTCAATAGGTAAGGTGGAGGTGCAAAACAGAAAATTATGGTTGAAATCACTAATTGTTTTAAAATTAAACGAATAATTAGAGATGAAATTTTGAAGACTATATTCATATTAATTTATTATTCATTTATTGAATAAAAGCCCACTAGTTAACCAATCTTAATCTGATATTCTTAATCTTTTACGGAAGCTATCTTCAGTTACCAATTCATGCAATCGTCTTTTCCTTCCATTAGCTAATTCAGTGTTCCAAATCGGACCTAAAGATTTTTCAACAGCTGTTTCATTCATAATATTATCTTTAGATTTAATTACTATAGATTCCCTAATCATTCTCGTCATCTTATTACGAAGTATCTAAGAGTTCAATCTTTTTTTTGGTTAGGGAGTATAGTGCCAAGTGTTATAGGCTGTTTTAAAACGGTCCTTATATTGTATTTTAAAACCAATGATTTCACTTTTATACTTAATATAGAGTCCGGTAATACCATGAGCTTCCTCTCTTCCTTCTCCTTATCCGCTTTTATATATCTCAAACTAGGATTAAATTTCTTCACCACGTCCCTCATCGTTGCATCTATTAAATGAGGATGGTAACCATTAGTCTTGAATATATCGCGAAGTCTACCTAATTCTAACTTCCTATGCTTTATATTTGTTAACTTGAGACTTCTTAATGTTAATGACTTCAATATACCGACTTTCATACGATACGGGTGATTGGACTTGAAATTAAGAGGGATTCCTGAATAAGTATCCTTCCTATAAATATCTCTTCTCAATTTCTGATCATTTCTAATTAATTTGACATCCAAAAATGGCAATTCACCTGATAATTCCCTTTCTAAGGCAAATTGCAGTTCGCTCATTCGATTAGCTAAATTTAAGAAATTTACCAATTCATTATCACCATGGTTCTAGATCAGTAATATATCATCCAAGAAACGAAGGTACACTTTTGGTTTCAATGGAGCCTTATCCAACAGATTATTCTCCAAATAATTCATAACTATATTAGATATTGGGACCGATAAAGGTTGTCACATTTGAACACCTCTTATTTGTTTATAAAATTCATTCCGAAATTTAAAATAAGGAGAGGTCATACATATACACACCATCTCCATGATTTGTCCAGTTGTTATTTTACTTCCTTAGAGTATTAAGGGGTGATCAACATGGTAATGTCGAAAAAAATCCAGGGCCTCAGGTACCGGTATATTCGTGTAAATAGATACCACATCCAAGCATATTAAACTATTATTTTCATCTAGTACACATTTATGAACAATTTCAACCAACTGTTACGAGTTTAACAAGGTATGGTCTAAGAAAAATGAATATTGTTTTATTCTATGAAACAAAAACTTATAAATTTTATATGTTGTGGAGTGTTAGACATTCACAATAATTCTTAATGGATTACCAGGCTTGTACACTTTGACTAAACCATTCACTCTGGGTGCAACTGTAACTCTTTGTATGAGAGTGTTACCATGCGCCGAATCCAATTCATTACTAGCAATCATATTATTGATTAATAATTTTGCTTGATCTTGTAACCTATTCGTTGAGTCTTTTGTTATTTTAGTGTATACTTCCGCATTACTTGACTGTTATAAAATTGTATTATTATGATCGGATTGATTCATCAGAACTGCAGCTCCTCCTTTATCCGCTTTCGACATGTAACATTATTCCACATTAACTGCTTTCTGAGGCGTTGAATTTCATAGTTTGGCTTAACTTTATCCTCTTATTGTTTTAAAACCGTTGAGGCAACGTCTAATTCAAATTTAACCTTATTCTTATCTGAAAGAAATTATGCCGTTTTGACAGCCTCTGTAATTACCTCATTTATAACTTATTTTTCATTAGGAACAGTCATGTTTAAACCACGGTTAAGTATGTCCTCCACTTATTTTAAATTTCGTAAGGAATTTTATAAACAAATTAGAGGCGTTCCAATGGGACAACCTTTAGTCGGTCCCAATAGCCAATATCTTTATGCATTATTTGGAAAATAATCTGTTGGATAAGACTCCATTAAAACCAAAATTGTACCTACGTTTCTTGGATGATATATTACTGATCTAGAACCATGGTGATAATGAATTGGTAAATTTCTTAAATTTAGCTAATCGAATGAGCGAACTACAATTTACCTTAGAAAGGGAATTTTCAGGTGCATTACCATATTTGGATGTCAAATTAATTAGAAATGGTCAGAAATTGGGAAGAGATATTTATAGGAAGGATACTTATTCAGGAATCCTTCTTAATTTCAAGTCCAATCACCCGTATCGTATGAAAGTCGGTGTCTTAAAGTCATAAACATTAAGAAGTCGTGAGTTAACAGATATAAAGCATAGAAAGTTAGAATTAGGTAGACTACGCAATATATTAAAGACTAATGGTTACTCTCCTCATTTAATGGATACAACAATGAGGGACGTGTTGATGAAATTTATTTCCTAGTTTGAGATACATAAAAGCGGATAAGGAGAAGGAAGAGTGGAAGGTCATGGTATTACCGGACTCTATATTAAGTAGGAAAGTGAAATCATTAGCTTTAAAATACAATATAAGGTCCGTTTTAAAACAGCCCCTTACACTAGGCACTATACTCCCTAACCAAAAAGAAAAGATTGAACCCTTGGACACTTCAGGAGTGTATGAGATCCCATGCAATGATTGTAGTCTCAAGTATGTTGGTGAAACCATGCGTCCAATCAAAGTAAGAAGAGGTGAACATAAAACTGCGTGTAAATATGGACATATTGCTAAATCTGATCTTGCTCGTCATGTAGTGGAGACTGGTCATACTATCGACTGGGAGGAATGCAAACGCATAGCAATATGTAGTCGTAATAGGGTGACGAGATTGATTAGGGAATCTTTAGAAATTAAATCTAGAGATAATATTATGAATGAAACAGCTGTTGAAAAATCTTTAGGTCCGATTTGGAACACTGCATTAGTTAGTGGAAGGATAAGACGACTGCATGAATTGATAACTAAATCTAACTCCGGTATAAGATTAAGAACATCAAATTAAGATTGACTAATTAGTGGGTTTTTATTAAAGAAATGAACAATCAATTATTATGAATACATTCTTCAAAATTTCATCTCTATCTATCCGTTTGATTTTAAAACATTAGTTATTTCAACCCTAATTTTCTGTTTTGCACCCCCACCCTACCTATTGAAATTATTCTAATAATACAATATTTATAAGTAATAATTTGTAGGACGCGTACGAATGGTAAATGAATGTCTATTGACTGCAGTTTCATTTAGATGTACGCACATGTGTATCAAACTTGTCTATTTTGAGTACAACCTAGTGTTTTGAACTGTAATTTATAATGTGCATTAGTCTTTCGGACTTCTGGTTTTATCTCTCATGGCATGTTTTTATGACGAATGTTTCTGAATTATGGGTCTGCTCCATCTCAGTTACGTCATTTACATTCAGTGAGTAAAAGGAATAGTTATCGCATGCAATTGATAAATTATTATTCAGCCACTCTGGTCTAATATAGTTATTATAAAAACAACGGTTATGAAAATGCACACACACACACATGTGACACGCGAATATCTAATGAAAGGCCAGTCTGAGGTATGAAAATATTAGGACTGGAGGAAATAACGCGCTTGCTTCATTTTTTTGTAAAATGCATCTGATGAAGATCTATGGTAAAGTAAATCGAAATATAAAGCAAAAAGAATATTACTGGTACAATGAAAGCTACGTAAGTCAAGACGCAGATCAGTTAATTTCAATTGTTCCAGGTTCGCAACTTATATGATCCTTGAAGGTTTTGATATATCGGCTAAAATTAATTCATTGATATATTTCTAAATTGAATTCACAATTTATTACTCTGAACCAATAAGAACGTGCAAAACACAGCAATGCAATTACCATGCAACACATTCTGCGCTGCTTGCAATCTGTCGCCATATTTCCTGAACTGATTATATGCGGTGATTGGCCTGCTTGCGTTTTATCACGCTGTATCACTTATTCGGTTTGTCTCTGGTCACGCCAAACTTCGTGAAGCTGCTCATCCTGCTATACGTCATCGATCATCTAATAGTACGATTTATGCCAGCCCTCTCGGTGTTGTCGCAGACCTTCAAAAAAATAGTAAAGAACATCGAACAGCATCTAACATTTCTTGCTTTGACAAGAAAACTTATTAACGTGCATTTGCTCCAACAAACACCAGCTAACGAACAGGACAGACATAGCTAATATCTAAGAGGACTTATGGATTTCAACACGCTTCAAACACTCACAATCTCTCACAACATTAGCCGGAGAATATTTACTTGGTCCTATTAGAGGACATCGACATAAACTGCTATATCCGAATCTGTATTTGGTTTTGTTAGTAACGACGCATGTACTTCATTTACCGGGGCGTTACACATTAGTTTAGTTGTTTAATAACGACCCGGCTGCAAGTAGATGTCGTGTGACTTTACGAAAATCTTAAGAGCAGTGGAGGCTGAGATATAGTAATTGATGGTGGCTCTTATTAGGACCGGAATTCCGTTCTCCGGCAAATGCCAAAAGTGTTAGGCGTAACAATGTCCACAAGTACTCCTAGACATTTAAGACCGGCGTTGGTTGACTGGCTGATCTTTTTTCGTTGTGGTGTCTAAAGCATAGGGTGGGTCGCTGTGTGAAGTCTCAGAATTGTCTTGTTGAAAATATGCGACAACACCGTGGTGGCTGGCACACGTAGAGGTCCAATAAATAGATGTTTAATCCGTGTAGCTAGTTGTGCAGAAACATGTCCGGCGTGACTGAAATATCCGAGTGATTAGGTGACACAGCATAAATGACGCTAGTCCAGAAGTCAGCATAGGTTAACAGTCAATATGACGCGAGACAGTAAGCACACGTAATGCACAGAAGAAGAAGTCAAATATGCTAATGACAAGCACGGTTATATAGCTTTGGAAACGAAATCTAGCAAGCCATTGGGTAACGACAAATTTTGCTTGTTTTAGTTGGTGCCGCGTAAATATAAATTTAATTTAATTTAGGCAATATGAAGGCGAATTGTTCTCGAGCCGCTACAATAATCTGAATGTCATTTATATGCGGGATATTCCAAAAAGTAGCTTATCTTGGGGAAAATAATATCAGTTAATATTAGACTACTAAATCTGTTCTTCCGCCTTTATATAACTGAAAAAACATTCCTCTCGGCGAGGCTTAATAGATAATGTAGGACAGAGTTCGAACCCAGTTAATCAACTGGTTATTATTCAGTCTATAGCTATTTTTTAATGTTCCGTAAATACTGGGCTAAAGTATGCTTGTCGGTGGCATCTACAATGATAAGATGGCAATTAACCACTAGGAATTGCAATACAAAATGTTAGCTGCTTTGGCCAGCCATACCGCGTAAGGCAAAATAGAGCAGTATGGGGTTTCGAGAGCTGCAAAGTGATGATTTTAAGGTAGATTGACACTAAAATTGCCAGGTTTGAGGGGAAACCTGGGCAGGCTGGATCGCCGTCAATGTGTTTGAGTATGATCAAAGGAGCTAGTGTGTGCTCAACGATGTGGTCATGATATTCGTAGAGTTGTCACTGTGCAACTGATGAAGTTTAGATATGCATTGAAGGTAGCCCGCACTATGATATGAATCCCATAACTACTTAATGTTGCAACAAAAGGAGTTAGCTATACATAGCTGGTCACACCAAAATAGGCAGTGTGAGCTCAGGTGAAATTTACAATATATATATATATATATATATATATATATATATATATATATATATATATATATATCAAATGGTAACGAAAGAAGTATAGTCAAACATTGCCACAGAGATGGCATAATGCCTAAGAACTGTTTAAAATGCTACACAATTGTTCGCTCAAAACAGCTGGTTATATCACGTGAGACAAATGAGTGTGAGAGAAGTAAATAAATTATGTGGATTCACAGGGGTCAAGTCGCCTGACATAGACTGCAAGTGATGCACATAAATTTAACCATTTGATAAGTAGAATAATAAAAAAATTAATGTTAAAAAATTATCACTTATACGCTATGTAAAACAATCTATTGCTATGTTGAGATTATAGACAGGTAGAGACGACGTCGCGAGTAGAAAATTGTGTTTCCAGGATAAGGCAGATCGATCAACGGTTTAAGCCTTTCTATGCTTATCGTTGTAGGTGTCGCGACGATCAAGTGGCGAGTGAATTTACGTCGTTAACCTAAACAGATTGTGCGATTCCGGCAGCCTTAAGTAGGTATAGGCTCCTCTGTAGCGGTTGGAAGTAAACTCCTTAGAGACAACTCGGCCATTGAGTCACCCTTGAGAACTGAGATTGCTGCACCTGTGTATACGATGAATTATTCGCCCGTTTTCAAATCGAGAAAATGCAGAATTTGGTTGGGTTGCTTGGCCAGATCATAAAAACCAGAATGCTCGTCATTGCGAATGGCATTGTCAGTTTATCAGTCTATTTGGCATATTTTGCGTGGACGGAAAGAGTCAAAAAAAACTGCAGCTGTAGGTGTTTAAAAATTTGTAAGTGAAGAAGGGAAACTGTGTTGTTGTTGATTTTGGTCATCCAAAGAATGAATCTGGCATCCGTTTGGTAAGTTCTCTGAACAACGAAGGCAATTTCGACAATTATAAAAATATTTTTGGTGATTAAAACAACAACCTTTCGGAAAATATCGACTGAATGACTGAGGTGGTCTCGATTGTTATTTATTCTGATTTAGATGGTGTTGTTTCGTGGTTATATTAACATGTTTTCAGTCGATGACGATTCTTTCAAAAATTTTACTTAAACGTGTAATGCATCTCTCCAAAGTGGAAAGCCTAGCGTCATCAGATGCAAGACCGGTAGACGGACATTGAGCTAACTTATAATTCAGGATATTCATGTTGGGAAATGACTTATAGGACTTTAATATGCACAAAAGGATTTAAATATTCATGGAAAAATTAAAACATAATTACCATATTAAAATTAAAACTAATAACGAAGCGCTTACCAAAATCTGCTTCCTCAGTTGAAACTGACGAGATGAGCTACGATACACGCAGAAACCTAAAGATATCAGTTTCCCAAAATTAGAATCCAAATCTCTGTGTAATTTTGTGCGATTTAACAGACTAAATATGCTTTCACGAAATAACAATCGGTTTAGACAATTTTGCGCGATTTAATGTTTAAATCCACAGTTTTCACAGATTGTACGTCGGAGAGAAAAATTTTGACCAACAGAAAACTTTCATTCAAAAACAATTTATTTCCCAACAAAAATACCTAGAAAACCTTGACTTAAGAAAGATTCACAACCAGAGTGTACTAAAGTTGATTTACTTTATTCCCACGATAATAAATAAAAACGATTCACAGTTTATTGTTTTTACGCCAAAGTTTTTATGATAAAACAAGAAGTCTAAAAACAGCTTTTAAAGAAACATGTCGCGCGACTGGGATTAAATTATTTAACTGATTTTTGGATTGCGTACCGAATTGTTAGATTCCATTGTCTTCATGATTTTACCATATATTTTGACAGCCTGATACGGATGTCTTTTTCAATGGAAAGCACATCACTCACTAAGTTGACAATCAATATGTCAAATAGAAATATTAATTTAAACCGCCCCATTTATACCTTTCTAAGATCTCTTAAGTATAACTCGTTTTTTCAATAAAAATGCTAGGAAAGTGTATGCAAATTGGTCTGTGCATATCTCTGCATGTGTACACTCTTCGCAATGAGATAACAGTGATTTAATTAAAATTACTGACAACTCACTAGATAAGCGTACGTCATGACTGTGTGTATGTGTTCTCGTTTGTTTGGGATTAAGGAGTAATCAATAAGTGCAGGTGTACAATTATTGCAGTGAAATTACAGCGATTTGGCAACATCTGACTATTCACTGGATAAGAGTATGTAAAATCTGTGTGTTTGTGTGCATGTGCGTGAGCGTTTACTTAAGACTGAGAACTCATTTGTTACACGTAATTACAGACACGTGTAGCAGTCATTCAGATGAAATTAAAATGCTAACTGTCATTACATAAATGCACACGTCAGACACATTTTTACACGTACTTTCCTAAATGAAGAAATTACGACTGGCATTCCGGTGAGGAAGGGGCAAGATAATATGAATATAGTAAATAATTAAGAGTTAGCAAAATTAAATTAGAAAAGAATAAACTGTTTTAATAGCGAAGAAATTTAAATTAAAAGGTTCGTAAAAGAAATTAACAAACTGCCTGATAAAGAAAGATACTAGTAATAATGCAAATAAATTTGTCTTTTTAAAATAAAATAATCCGAAGGTCATTTATACGCTGGCTATTCCAAAATTTGCTAATTTTGCGGAAAATTATATCAGTTAATACTAGTCTGCTAAATCTGTTTTATCGTTTTATAGTGTGCGACAAATAAATAATGGGGATTTGTAAATTAGAGTTTTTAAATTTTATTTGATTTGCTTGGCATCAGGCACTATTGGAATCGATTATGAATAATAGCATCCACATATGCCTTGCAAATTTTAAAATTAGTAAGCTGCATGGTAAAACAAACACTAGAGCTGGATTTTGTAGCGGAAGATAATTCCTCCGACAAAATAAAAGTGACATTAACTGATAAATTTAAACCACCTTGGCTGATTGAAACGAATTTTATTTAAAAATTATTTATTCATTTATTTTCCAGAACTTTCTTTGGTTAAATACTTGACTGTATAAAGACTTCGAATTGTGCGCCATTTTCAGATTTCGAGAATTACTGTTCTTGACCGGTTGTAACATCCTCGGCCTGCTGCATTTATTTCATTTTCTCCAGTTAAAGTTTACTCGATTTTTACAATATACACCTGCTAACACTGTCTTCTATTTTTATTTATGCACGTATTTGGGGACGTTCTGGAACAGATAATTTATTATTTCTGTTTTTGTCGCGTCTATTTCTTTCCTGATTATTTGTTCGGGTGTTTTGTAACGTGAAAGGTTTCACATTCCGATTTCCTAACATTAACTGTCAAGTTAATAACTAAATTCGATCGACATGGAAGCTCACCTTAAATTTGAGGACACCAGCAAGTTAGCACAAGACATGGCAGGTATGAATTTAGCAGATATGAATAAAAATACAAGCTTATCAGATTCTATTTTACATAGTCGGACTGAACACGATCTGGCATCTATGGGGTTCTAAGACACCAAAAGGTTAGGAGCCCCTACAAAATGTGGCGACCGCGCCAGTCCAAGAATATTAAGTCTACTACAGTATAAATCATAAAAACATTCAAGTTGGGTAGGAGATGCCCAAATGATATTCAGTGCTCATAATATCGTAAATCCTATGGAAAAATTTGTTGCAGCATGGATGGCATTGCCTGAAAATTTCCGAACCGCCTTTGGAAATTTTAGAGACAGAACTGTGGAAGAAAAACCCTACAATGTATTTCAGTTATTAATGGCTGAACGCCAACAGAGATATCAGCCTGGAAGATTGGCACAAATGTGCGAATTATTATGCTTCCAAAAAATGGGGCGTCAACTACCATCAGAGTTTTACGAACGCTTTTGCACAAAATCTTCCAGGTTGCATATATCCATAGATAAGGTAAATTCTATTTTTACAGGTGAGCTATTATCTAGGCTTAGAACCACATTAAAAGTATTTGAAACTATGAACATCTATTGGCCAACAAAACTCAGAGGGCTAGTTGGAGTGTATAAACAGCAGGAACCACAAGTACATGCTGTAACAGCAGATTCTGTCCTGATGCAGCCAGTCAGGACAGATGCCGAAACCAACCTGACTATACAAGAAACATTGCGTTACTTATGTAGAGAAGTTGCTAGTATACGTCGAGACATTTCGCAACTTCAAAGTCAGGATAGATATGCTAGACGTCGAGGGAGTCACTCGCGTCAACGCTTCGAAGGACCACGCGGATGGTGTAAGGCACATTGCGAATACGGACGAAGTGCAAAGCGCCAAGGTGAGAATTGTATATACCCGCGGTTGTGTGGACCCAGATGGAAAGGAAGCGCTAAACCGGTAGAGAGAAATCCAGCACCGGGAAAAGGATGAAACCCCCGCTAGAAGAAGCCATAGGGGGTTCATTGCAAAGGCTCCCAGATGTGCCTTTAAAAGGCATACTTAAGGCAAAGGTTAAAAATGCGACAGGACCAATTAGCACCGATACAGAGGGCAAGAGAGTCAGATTCTTACTAAGCGTAGATCTGGAAAACATTGCCGGATTATCCAGCAACAAATTCATTATTAATATGAATTATCTGGACTGGAATTTCTATTCGATACGAGTGCTCAGGTAATCTTAGTTAGGTCAGACGTAGTGGAAGCGGATTGCCCCACATTTGATTATCAACTATGGGCCGCTAACGGCAGTCCGATAGGGTTCAAAGGGATGAAAGAAATGTCGGTGAAGTTAGGCCACATATCTTCCTTTACATGGAATTTTCTCGTAGTCGATTTCGAGGATAACATCATTGGGATGGATTTCTTGACACATTTCAAACTGACATTAGACCCCAAAATTAGGACTAGCGCAGAAGGCGTAGGGATGTCAACACCTACTGAGTCTAACACATCAGCAGTTAGAACAATTCTTTTACTCCAACCAACGGTCGCACATGATTTTGTCGATATCATTGAGAAGCACCTAGCAGTGTTTCAGCATTTCAGTGCCAAAAGGATAGGATTGAAGATAGGAGTAGAACACCAAATATAATTGGTGGCTCCATTGCCTTGTTCAACAAAGGCTCAACCATTGGCACAACACAAGCAACAAGTCGCTTTGTCCAAATTTCAACAATTACGCAAAGAAGGGATTTGGAGAAGTTCAAATTCCAATTTTGCTTCCCCAATAGTGGTAGTTCCCAAACCTGAACCTGGTCAATAGAGATTTTGTGGAAATTATCGTCTATTAAACTCAGTGACGAAGGGTGATTCTTATCCTCTCCTTAACCAGAGTACCTCATTCCGAGATATAATTGGATATGAGGTTTATTCAACTTAAGATCTCCAGAAAGCGTACTATCAGATACCAATGGAGGAAAGTTCGGTAACACTCCCCCCTGTGAGATTTCCAGGAGGGGGATCGCATAAATTTCTTCTAAAGCCTTTTGGTTTAAACAATGCCAGTCGGACATTCCATCGTTTGGCTAAAAAATCCTTCAGAATTGTTCATGTGCGAGGCTGTACATAGACTACATAATAATTTTTAGTCGCTTACGGGATGAACATAGTAGGCATTTGAAAACGGTTTTTACCAGGCTGGAACTATATGGATTAGTGGTCAAACCTAATAAGAGTAGCATCGGATGCTCTTCAGATAAATATCTTGCTCATATACATTCCAAAGACGGAATTAATTCTTTGGAAGATAAGATCCAAGCTATTAAGAACGTTACGGAGCCCCGGACCGTGCGCCAGCTGCGAAGGTTCTTGGGTATGATCAGCTATTACCGTCGATTCATTCCAGGTCTAGCCGGAATTCTAGGATCGTTGACACGTCATAATAGTCGTGAAAGGAGCACGATCAAGAAGTGTTGGCCTATAAACTTGAGTCCAGAAGACCGAGAAATATTCCAGAAGGCCAAGGAAATGCTAAGTGACATAACCGCATTAGCACTGTAGATTGGGAGAAACTTTTCCAGCTAATCGCAAATGCCTCAGATGTTGCATTAGGGGCAGTGCTTCAGCAAAGAGATCAAGACACAGTAAGACCGATTGGGTTTTATAGCCGTAAGCTTAATGATCGAGAGAAACGTTATGATACGTTTTGTGAAGAGCTTCTAGCAGTGTATGCCGCAGTGCTACACATTGAGCATTTCTTAGCTGGTCATAAATTTAAGTTATCGACCGATCAAAAGCCGTTGATTAGTATACTTGGTAAAACAGCGAGCCTGAATTACTCTCGTAGAGTAAATTCCCAAATATGAGAGTTTGATTTCACTGTGTCTCAAATTGCTGGTAAGGAGAATGTGGTAGGCGATGCACTTAGCAGACCGAATGAAGCCGATGTCGAGCTGATAATTCAAGGTCCATTGAAGGATTTAGATAGTTCTATGCATGATTTAGTTAGTCAAATCGAGGAAGCGCAAGGACTGGATCCCTTTACGTTAGTCTTGTCCAATAGACCAGGATATGTTCGTAAGCCCATGAGTGGCAAGTGGTTGTTATGCGAAACGGCTAAAAGTCAATTACGACCATATGTGCCGTTGGAGTTACGGGCCAAAGTTATCCAAATGTTACACGACATGGGACATCCATCCATTAAAGCCACTATTCGATTAATTAACGACAGATACAAAACTCCAGGATTTATATATTTGTCCTATTTATTCAGAAATCTTCCTTAATCTTTCGTGATAACTGTCGGCAGGAACATCAGAAATTTTATTTTCACAGAGACTTCTTTCATCTAATACACAAGATACACACCCGATTCTTGTTTGTCGCACTGATTTATCCTCCTTTAACTGCTTAATTTTGTAGTACGCCTTACTTGTTAGATTTCTCAAGTTGACCTGTAGTTTGGTCTTTTGTAAACTGTGCACCAAATCAACTGTGAGCCGCAATTGCTTAATACACTAATGATTTGTTTGATTTTGTAAAGGAAATTCAAGAAATAAATGTCAAAAACGAGATAATGGCATCTTTTGATGTTACGTTTATTTTTACAAATTTTTCAATAGATGAAAACATTGACATTATTGTCACAGCGGTAGAACACGACACACCCTACGCAAGATTGTTTTATTATGCACGAAAGACGCAAGTTTCATTTCTATTCAAAGTATCTATAAATAAACTGTGTGTGTGGCGATTGAGAGCCCCTTATCTCGAGTGTTGGCTGATATATTTCTAGGGTTTCTAGATTACACATCATTAAGGAGTGACATAAGTAAATGTGCTCAATATATGCGGTACGTGGATGATATTTTTTGTGCCCATGAGAACAGATCACTATCACGAACACTGCTTCAAAATTTCTACAAATCACATAATAATTTCGGCTTCACATCAGAGCATGAGAAGACTGATGGTCTGCCTTTCCTAGATGTTCGATTAAAAAAAGAAATTAACGTAAACTAAACAGAATAATTTATCATTAACGAACCTGGTCTGATCAGTATCAGTTTTGTGCCGTTTGAATATAAATTATAAACAGCTTGTGCCTGCTTTTAAAGAATTCACAGGTTGTTTATTCAAGATTTGAGAAGAAAACGAACATACTAAAGCAATTAACAATTTAATGATTAATGGCTATCCTAGACAGTTAGTTGAATCAAATACTAAAAGGTTAAATAAACAGAAACTGTCGTATTAAGAACCACAAAAGAAACAGTCTTACTGAACATCCCATTTAAAGGGAATGCAGTTTCCTGCATCGCACAAAAGAAAGTTGAAGCGGCATTAACACGCACATTAAATGTATCTGAACCACAAGTGTTGTTTAGGGTCAAAAACATAACTTTACCAGCAATCAAAGAGAAACTGCCGTTAATGTCGACATTAAATATTATTTACCAATATGCATGCGCAAGTTGTCGATCAATTTACATAGGCCGATCGAACAGACAGTTGTAATTTAAACCCCTTTTTATAATCAAATCATGTATATACGTCTGCAACTGTTCAACACATCGTCGAAACATCACACTTAAGTTCTCCAGACATAGTATACAAAATAATTAATAAATACAATAACAAAAGGGAGCTAGCCACATACGAATTCTTATGGATAAACAAATTTCAGTCGAATTTATGTAAATAGAAAAGATTGTTCAGGCCTTGAACTTAAACTGGAGGTGACGCATGCAATTTATTGGTTTCCTTTTTTCACACTCATTATTTTTTACATATTTCTAGTTTGTTTTGCCTTGCAATTTATATATAAAGATATTAGAAAGAAGCGTTCATTGTATCTGAAAATTTCTTTTTGTTCTGGGACATGGGCAAGGTACAATGAATTTTATTAAAGTTCGCATTTCAAAATTATATATTACATTTTGTTCCACTTGTATCTTGTTACTTCAATTCAGACCAGAATTACAAAACAAAGAGAGCATAAACGGGAAGTATTATCTCATGCACTTTCGTTTCGTGCTTACTACCGACTGATCAGTATAATCCAGTATTTCGCCCGTTATCTGCTATATATTTACTTGAGGAATGTGGACAGTACGATATTACAACGTCCTAGCCGAATGTTTAAACTCGCAGTAGTGAAGCTAAAGTCATATAAAGTCTCGACAATTCGACTTCAACACTAACTCATTCCATATAATTTATATGACGAATCTGGGAAAGATACCATAACTATGGCTATTGTGTCGCTACCCACTAACAACATTATAGTACCGAAAGCTGCTTGGTACTAACATTATGTTTGTTGAGCTATATAATTTACCAAAATTGAGAATTAAATCTACATTTGAACACCTTTACTTCAGTAAATCCATACACTCTGGTCTTGATAGGTGTTAGTTATCACATTTCGCAATAATCATGACAAAATTCAATTAAACATATAAAAGTTAGCTTCTTTTTGTGGTGAAGAACTAATATATATGTAGTTATGAATTATATGTTTTGCAATTTGTAAAGCATTACTTCAATTATGTCCAGAAGGATAAACCTAAATCAGCATTAACGGCAAGTATTATCTTGTGTACATTCGTTTCTGTCTTACCCAGTATATATTTGTGTGAGGAATGTGGGAAGTAGGACGCTACAATCTCCGAGCCCAATGTGTAAACCTTCAGTACTGAGGTTAAAGTCATATACAGTCTCGACAATGCGACTTAAACGTTAACTTACTCTATATAATATATATATAGAGTCTGGAAAATATACCAACACCATCGTTATTGTGTCAGTACCCGCAACCAACATTATTGTACAGAAATGTGAATGTTACTAACATTATGGTTCTAGCTCTAATTTACCAAAATAGAGAGTTAAAACTACTTTTGAACACCAGTCGCTCCAGCAAATCCATACACTCTGGTCTCGTTTAATGTTATTTATCACATTTTGCGAAAAACATAACATCATTCAATTAAACAAATAAAAGTTAGATTTTGCTTGTGAGAGAGAACCAATATATATCCAGTTATATATTATATGCTGTGCAACTTGTAATAAATTACCTAAATTATATCCAGAATGATAAACCAAAGACAGCATAAACGGTAAGTATTTTCTCGTGACTATTCATTTCTTGCTTAATGGCGACGCATCAACAGGAACCTGTATTACTCCCCTTGTCCAATACATATTTGGTTAAATAATATGGGCAAATAGGACGCTACTTTGTCCTACACGAATGTGTAAACCTGCAGTCTTGAAGCTATCGTCATGTAAAGTTTCGACAATTCGACATCAATGGTAACTCACTCTCTATTATGTATATACCGAATCTGGAAAAGATAACATCACTATGCATATTGTGTCAGTACCCGATACCAATATTAAAGTACTGAGAGTTACATTGTACTAACACCATGCTTGTCGAGTCGGTATATGGTACCAAATCGATTAATTTTAATGTAAGCCATAATTTTCCAAAATTGTTAATTACAGCTACTTTTGAACACTTGTTACACCTTTAAATCCATACACTCTGGACTTGATTGGAATCAGTTATCATATTCTGTGTTAATTATGACATTATTCATATAAACATATAACAGTTAGGTTCTGCTTGTGGCGGAGAACTAATATATATGAAGTTCTGTATTATATGTTGTGCACATTGTAACAAATTACTTCAATTATGACCAGAACGATAAACCTAAGACAGCACTAACGGTAATTATTATCTCGCGAAAATTTGTTTCTTGCTTACTGACAGCTGAACAGAAGGAACCGGTATTACGTCCCTTACCCACTATATATTTGGTAGAGGAATATGGGAAAATAGGATGCTACAATTTCCTAGACGGATGGGTAAACCTGCAGTAGTAAAGCTTAAAGTCATATAAAGTCTCACAATGCGACTTCAACCTTAACTTACTCTGTATAATTTATATACCGAATCTGGGAAATATACCATTACTACGGCTATTGTGTCCGTACCCGATACCAAAATCATAGGGCCTAAAGGTACATGGCACTAACACTATTTTTGTTGAATCGGTACAAGGTACCAACACAATGAATTTCCATTAACCACAATTCTGAATTACAACTTATTTTGACACTTCTTACATTTTTAAATCCATACACTCTGGACTTGTTCGGAGTCAGTTATCACATTCTGTGTTAATAGTGACATCATTCTTATAAACATATGACAGTTAGGTTCTGCTTGTGGCGGAGAACTATTATATATTCAGTTATATAATATATCTTGTTTACACTGAAACAAATTACTTCAATTTCGACCAGAAAAATAAAGCAAAGAGAGCATTAATGTTATGTATACTCTCGTGCACATTTGTTTCGTGCTACCTGGCGACTCATCAGTAGGAGTGGGTATTATGTCCCATACCCACTAGATATTTGTGTGAGAAATGTCGGAAATAGGACGCTACAATCTCCTTGCCGAATGTGTAAACTTGCAATAGTGAAGCTAACATTATATGAAGTCTCGTAAATGCGTCTTCAACGCTAACTCGCTCTGTATATATATATATATATATATATATATATATATATATATATATATATATATATATATATATATATAAGTATGGAAATGATGCCTACACTATGTTTGTGTGCCAGTATCCGAAACCAACATAATGAACCTGAAAGGTACATGATATTATCACTATGGTTGTTGAGTCACTATGTGGTACAAACGCGATAAATTTAAATGTAAGCAATAATTTACAAAAAATAAAATATACAACTACTTTTGAACTCCTGTCATTTCAGTAAATCCATACACTCTGGACTTTATCGGTGTTAATTATCACGTTTTGCGGTAATCCTGACATCATGCAATTAAACATATAACAGTGAGCTGTTTTTGTGGCGGAGATCTAATATATATGCCGTTAGATATTACATGTTGTGCATCTTGTAATAAATTACTTCAATCATGACCAGACGGATAAAACAAAGACAACATTATGTATAATCTTGTGCACATACCTTTCGTGCTTAATGGCCACTCATCAAAATGAACGGGTATTACACCCTTTACCCACAATATATTTTAGTGAGGAATGTGGGAAATCGGACGCTACAATCTCCTAGCCGAATATGTAAACCTGAAGTGTTGAAGTTAATGTCATATGCAGTCTCGACAATGCGACTTTAACGCTAACTCATTCTATATAATTTCCCAACACTATAGCTACTGTGACAGTACCCGATTCCAACATTATAGTACAGAAGGATACATTGTACTAACACTATAGATGCCGTGTCGCACTATGATACCAACACGATTAATTTAAATTTAAGCTACAATTTACCAAATTTTAGAATTACAACTACTTTTCAACAACTGTTATTCCAGTAAACCCATATACTCTTGCATTGTTTGGTGTTAGCTATCACATTTGGCGGTAATCATGACACCATTCAATTAAACATATGATATTGAAATTCTGTTTTCGGCGGAGAACTAGTATATATGCAATTATATATTATATGTTGTGCACCTTGTAACAACTTATCTCTATTATGACCAGAAGGATACAACAGAGGTAGCATTAACGGTAAGTATTATATCGTGAACATTCGTTTCGTCAGTAATAAATTAAGGATTTATGCATAAATAGTCAATGTACAGCTTCTGCTAAAAGACATTTTGGAAGAAAAGCTAATCATGTTAGGAACAGGTAGGCACTAATAAGTAGAAATATTTTATCGAACGATGTAAAATTAAAAATATATATTATTTGGAATAGGCCGATACCGGAACAGCTGCGGCTACTTGAAATCCAAAAAAACAGGGATTGTCAAATAAGCCAGAAGTTGAACAAAAATTTTGTAAAATATTTTAGCCCTGTGTCCTGTACTATATACAGCAGTAGATTACAGTTTGGATCGCTGCAAGTTTTATGGTTTCGGAGGATGTGCTATTGCATAAAATATTCCAATTGAATCAAGGGACTGATGCCTACATGAATTCAATAATAAAGATTCGTTAAGATGAATCCTGGTCTGGACATGTGGTGGAACATGGGTGTTTTGAATACAATAAAGACATTCTATTCTATTCTATAAATAATAGCTGATTAAAGTAAAAATGATAAAGAATCAAATGCTTTTGAGCTTTCTTTAGAGACAATTACAGCATAAAAACGTTTATCGTCTAGTGTTATTACATGTTTCCACATGGAAAGCGTATTAGTAATTTTTAATCGATATTTCGCAAAACCATGTTGGCTTGTATCAAAATCACAGCAACGTAGTAATATATATATATATATATATATATATATATATATATATATATATATATATATATATAGTAATGCATAATGTTCACGTTCCTCAACAAACACAAGTGCCTGCGGATAATATTTAATATAATCTCTACACAAAGTTACTATTTATTCATAACATTAATCACACCTTAATTAATATATAAAATAAATATAAATAATTATAACAACATATATATATATATAACCATGCATGTGAGATTAATATACTAACCTTACATAATTTACGATGTATATAGTCTAGATATATTAGCATATGTATTTAACTACTTATAAGCACACTGGCTCTCATAACCATTTATTGAAAAAATATAGAATTTATTAATTGCAGATATTGTGAAAGATAAGGATAGTAGGAAATTGTATATATATATTTGTCGTTTTAGGTAATTCTCATTAAGTATTCAATAAACGGAGTCGCTTACTCAGGTTTAACCCCGGTTCATAGGCTTTTCGTTTTCTGACCCTAGAAAAGGCTTCATGAAAAATTGGGCATCTACATTTGTCTCTCGATGTTTTATTCATTAATCATTTCCTGATTTTGTTTCAATCGACAGTCTAATTAGCCTAAATTCTCTCTTGCAGTTGCATAACGCAATGCGCTTGAATCCATCTCAGTCTATTCCGTAATCTTTTTCCCTTGAAAGCCTTGCTAGATTTGGTCTTCGAATGTGTCCGTATTTACTATCCGCTTTGTTTTCCCTCTCTACGAACCTTGATTGGGCGCATAGTTTCGCCTATATACCTGAAATTATAATCTTTGCAAGGTTTTGCATATACCCTTGATTTGTTGAGGGGTTCTATTTTTGTTTTTTGATTCGGTTTTTTATTGCAAATATTAAACTGTAACACGCGGCTCCGTGTTACAACCCAACGAAGGTCGATTTTTACAAACGTTGTGCTTTTTAAGGTCAAATATTATAACTCTGTCCTTAAACGATATTTCTCTTAACTGTAATTTTAGAAACAATCTCTGTTAGTCTCAAGCAGTTTTAATCGATATTTCTTGAACTGCAATTTTATTTGTAATAAATAGGGTTTTTATAAAATAGACAGAACCGCGCGGGAACCGAATGAAAAATGCGGTGGACTATCGAGACATAATGAATTTATTTCTTGTAGCTGGATTATTAACAATTTTACTGTTATCAGATGACTGTGCCATTCCAAATTTCAGAGAGCAATAGCTTAAAAGAATCTCATTGAACTAAATATTCGTGCGTTTTTGGTCAGTGAAGTATTTATGTTGTTTACCCCTTCATTTTAGTGATTGCTTTTAACGATGACCTTTTATATATCTTCATATGTTTTAAATCGATAATAAAAATACAATTCAATCCAGACATTTGTGTAAGAATAACTGTTTGTGTGTAAAACATTTTCCTCTATAAACATAAATCATCTTACTATGTTCATATTGTCATGTATTTTTAATCGTTTGACTATTCTCACTGTGAATGATGTTTAAGACTTATTTTTGCATAAAAATCTATTTTTACAGCTGACTAACATATATACAATTTGAACTAACTGTGAATTACATTACTATTTGCAACTTTATATCTAATATACGTATGACCAGATGTTTTTGCCTTCTCACATCAATCATCCGAAAAAGATCAGAGACTGATTAGGCGCATGGGTAATAATAATAACCACCATTGATATGTAGTAGGGGTAAAAGTCGCGAACTAGAAAGCAACAGCAAAAAGTACCCCTACAAAACGATTATATTAAAACTCTATTGATATTATATTTAGCAGCTATTATTCTAATTTTTATGCCCAATGTTGAATCTAGTAATACCTTAAATTTGCGCTTTTTAATTTCTCGTTCCTTCTTTATATGATTTATTATATTATTTTCAATTCTCAACATCTTCTTCACTAAAATATCTATAACAAATGTCGGATAACTGCTTATTTTAAATAATTCCTTTAGTCCCATCAACTCTATGTCTCTACATTTCGATTACACTATTTTAAGACTCCTTAAGGTCATGGATTAAGGAATCCTTATCTTCATTCCATAAGTGTGGTTTGAGAGGAAAATGAGGAGGATTGCGGAGAACGTACCGTTTACAAATTATGTGTTTATAATCTGTGTCCGTTTCAATTTTATTTTACAACCAGAAAGATAATTTATCATTATTCTATTTTTTTCTGATTTAAATTTTAATTCTCCTAGCTGGTAGACTAACATAAAAAAATTATCTAAATTTTCATTAGCATGGTTCCAAATTAGAAATTTATCATTCAGGAATCTCACTAACAATTACATACTGTTTGTTGCGAAGAACTAATATATATGCAAGTATATATTAGGTTTTGCGAACCTAGTAACAAATTTGTTCGGTTGTGACCAGAAGGATAAACCAAAGACAGCATGAACGGAAAGTATAATCTCATGCATATTCGTTTCGTGCTTACTGGCGACTCATCGGTAGGAGCCGGTATTACGCCCTTTAACCACTATATATTTGGTAGAAGAATGTGGAATAATAGGACGGTACAATCTCCTAGACGACTGCGTAAACCTGTAATAGTGAAGCTAACATAATCTAAGTCAACGACAATGCGACTTCAATGCTAACTCACACTATATAATATATATACCGAGTCTGTAAAGGATACTAACACTATGGCCATTGTGTTAGTAACTGATACCTTTTTTGAAATCGATGAGTACCGGATACTAACACTATGGTTTCCGAGTCGGTACATGATACCAACCTGATGGATATAAATTTATGCTAAAGTTCACCCAAATTGAGAATTACAACAATTTCCGAACACCTGTTACTCCAGTTAAACCATACACACTGGCCTTCATCGATATCAGTTATCACATTTCGCGGTAAGCATGACATCATTCAATTCAATATATTACAGTTACATACTGCTTGTTGCGAAGAACTAATATATATGCAAGTATGTATTAAGTTTTGCGAACCTAGTAACAAATTAGTTCAGTGGTGACCAGAAGGATAAACCAAAGGCAGCATGAACGGAAAGTATAATCTCATGCACAATCGTTTCGTGCTTACTGTAATATATTGAATTGAATGATGTCATGCTTACCGCGAAATGTGATAACTGATATCGATGAAGGCCAGAGTGTATGGTTTAACTGGAGTAACAGGTGTTCGGAAATTGTTGTAATTCTCAATTTGGGTGAACTTTAGCATAAATTTATATCCATCAGGTTGGTATCATGTACCGACTCGGAAACCATAGTGTTAGTATCCGGTACTCATCGATTTCAAAAAAGGTATCAGTTACTAACACAATAGCCATAGTGTTAGTATCCTTTACAGACTCGGTATATATATTATATAGTGTGAGTTAGCATTGAAGTCGCATTGTCGTTGACATTAGATTATGTTAGCTTCACTATTACAGGTTTACACATTCGTCTAGGAGATTGTACCGTCCTATTATTCCACATTCTTCTACCAAATATATAGTGGTTAAAGGGCGTAATACCGGCTCCTACTGATGAGTCGCCAGTAAGCACGAAACGAATGTGCATGAGATTATACTTTCCGTTCATGCTGCCTTTGGTTTATCCTTCTGGTCACAACTGAACTAATTTGTTACTAGGTTCGCAAAACCTAATACATACTTGCATATATATTAGTTCTTTGCAAAAAACAGTATTTAACTGTAATATATTGAATTGAATGATGTCATGCTTACCTGCGAAATGTGATAACTGATATCGATGAAGGCTAGAGTGTATGCTTTAACTGTAGTAACAGGTGTTCGGAAATTGTTGTAATTCTCAATTTGGGTGAAATTTAGCATAAATTTATATCCATCAGGTTGGTATCATGTACCGACTCGGAAACCATAGTGTTAGTATCCGGTACTCATCGATTTCAAAAAAGGTATGAGTTACTAACACAATGGCCATAGTGTTAGTATCCTTTACACACTCGGTATATATATTATATAGTGTGGGTTAGCATTGAAGTCGCATTGTCGTTGACATTAGATTATGCTAGCTTCACTATTACGGGTTTACACCTTCGTCTAGGAGATTGTACCGTCCTATCATTCCACATTCTTCTACCGAATATATAGTGGTTAAAGGGCGTAATACCGGCTCCTACTGATGAATCGCCAGTAAGCACGAAACGAATGTGCATGAGATTATACTTTCCGTTCATGCTGTCTTTGGTTTATCCTTCTGATCACAACTGAACTAATTTGTTACTAGGTTCGCAAAACCTAATACATACTTGCATATATATTATTTCTTCGCAACAAACAGTATGTAACTGTAATATATTGAATTGAATGATGTCATGCTTCCTGCAAAATGTGATAACTGCTATCAATGAAGGCCAGAGTGTATGCTTTAACTGGAGTAACAGGTGTTCGGAAATTGTTGTAATTCTCAATTTGGGTGAACTTTAGCATAAATTTATATCCATCAGGTTGGTATCATGTACCGACTCGGAAACCATAGTGTTAGTATCCGGTACTCATCGATTTCAAAAAAGGTATGAGTTACTAACACAATAGCCATAGTGTTAGTATCCTTTACAGACTCGGTATATATATTATATAGTGTGGGTTAGCATTGAAGTCGCATTGTCGTTGACTTTAGATTATGTTAGCTTCACTTTTACAGGTTTACACAGTCGTCTAGGAGATTGTACCATCCTATTATTCCACATTCTTCTACCGAATATGTAGTGTTTAAAGGGCGTAATACCGGCTCCTACTGATGAGTCGCCAGTAAGCACGAAACGAATGTGCATGAGATTATACTTTCCGTTCATGCTGTCTTTGGTTTATCCTTCTGGTCACAACTGAACTAATTTGTTACTAGGTTCGCAAAACCTAATAGATACTTGCATCTCACTAACAAGTTTGTCTTGAGCGGAGATTTTAGCAACCGATACTTTTCAAAATAGTGCACAAATATATTTGCGACCGGGACTGATAGTGGTTGTCACATAGGATCAACCTTAACTTATCTACAAAATTCGTTTCCGAAAATAAATTAGGCTGAGAACATACGAATATTTAATTTTTTATAATACTTCCTGGCGCCATTTTATTATTTTAAATTGTCTCTGGAAGCTGTGTTAGACAACTTTTCACATTTTCTAATGTTGCTAGCATAGAGTCATTGGTATACATCGATACAACATCCAGACTAGCCATTCTATCACTCTCTATCAAATTTTATGTACTAATAATATCAACAATACGATATGTGATCTTTTAATAAGAATCTTAAAAAATATACATATTTTCTCATTCTGCTGCATAGAAATTTAGAAAATCTCTAAGTTAGTGAATTTTGAACATTTTCAATTAATCTAAATAGATAACATTTTTTATAAATTTTCCTCAAACCATTATTTATCGGAGGAACTGCATCAACCTTTTATTATTGAATTCCCAAGCCTTTATTCCAATTCATCCAACAAAATTATTCTTATGATTACAGTCTTAACCTCTCCTTGCAGATTACCCGTTGGAATTCCCAGGACAGGTAGTTTCTTCTCATGACACTTCCTACATTTTTAAATATATTAAAAGTCCAACATGTGTAATTTCGCGAGTAATATAGATATTATATTCGACTTACCTCTAATCAGTTAAAATCTACGTTTATTTTGTTTATTTATCGATATTTTTATTAACCGTAAATATAGCTCATGATTAAGTGTATTTCCTACATAATTCAACCCGAATGAAAGATTAAACACAAAACGAGGTATTCCCACTTGCCTAATAATCTGCATCTTCATATTGTACTGATTCATAAGTGGGACATTTGTGACACCATATTTGTCAGACGGATACGTATTGAATGGTTCAGTGGATGTTCTCATGTGCTCCATGCATATGCATATATAGAGAGTAGTTACTGAGACCAAATCTTTGATTAAATCTATTTGTGAGTCAAAAATAAAAATATAAATAAGGCTGTTTTGGAATGAGGTTGCAATATTTGCTTAAATCTGCTATTGTGAGTATTGTGCTGTGTATATATGTCATAAGCGGCCTGATGATAGAATGGGAAATTACGTTCCGCAACGTCGCCAGTCAATGAAAATTAGATCGTGTCTCATTTCTAGTAGTTACCATGAAAAATTTTTTGAAGGAAGATCCTTGTTGCGAAACTGGATTAATTAAAATTACCTGATCTGTGTTTTGACTAACACAGCTTTCATTGTTCCAGTAATTTTCCTTTTAAAATATATTTCGGCCTAACTTACCGTAGGCCTTCATCAGTTGCATTTCACAAAACCAATCAAGCAAGCGCGTTATTTCCTCTAGTCATAATATATATATATATACTTCAGACTGACCTATCATTAGTTACTCGCGTGTCACATGTTTGTGTGTATTTCAGTAACTGTTGTTTTCATCTAACTTATTTAGACCTGAGCTGCTGAATTATAATTTGTCAATTGCATGCGATAAATATTTTTTTTTACAGAGTCAATGTAAATGACGTAACTGAGATGGGAGAGATCCATAATTCACAAACACTCGGCACAAAAACATGCTATGAGGGATAAAACCAGATGTCCGAAAGACTAATGCATATGGAAAATTTCAATTCAAGCCACTAGGTTGTACACAAGTTGGAAACGTTAATAACAGTTATTGGCATACTATTAAATAGGCGCACGCCACGCATGTGCATGTGTATGTGTATGCATAACTAAAAATTCGGTTTATTCATTTTTAATACACATGTACGTACATCAGAATGAAACTGCAGTGAATAGACATTGATTTACCTTTTGCACGCGTCAGAAAAAATATTACTTACAATTATTGTATTATAAGTATAATTTTAATAGTTAGGGTGGGGGTGCAAAACAGAAAATTAGGGTTGAAATCACTAACAGTTTTAATAGCAAGAGATGAATTTTTGAAGACTATATTCAAAATAATTGATTATTCATTTCTTGATCAAAAGCTCACAAATTAGACAATCTTATTCTGATGTTCTTAATCTTTTACTGGAGCTAGCTTCAGTTACCAATTCATGTAATCGCCCTTTCCTTCCATTAGCCCATGCAGTATTTCAAATCGGATCTAAAGATTTTTCAACAGCGGTTTCATTTATAATATTATCTCTAGATTTAATTTCTATTGATTTCCTAATCAAACTCGTCACTATATTACGTCCAAATATTGCTATGCGTTTGCATTCCTTCCAGTTGATAGTATGTCTAGTCTACACGACATGACGAGCACGATCTGATTTGGCAATATGTCCATACTTACACGTAGTTTTATGTAAGGCTCTTGTTACATTTATTGGGTGCATACTAGAGATTACAATCATTGCATGGGATCACATATATTCCTGATGTGTTATGGGTTCAATACTTTCTTTTGGTTAGGGAGTATAGTGCCAAGTGTGAGGGGTTGATTTAAAACGGTACATATATTGTATTTTAAAGCTAAAGATTTCCCTTTCCTAATTAATATAGAGTCCCGTAATATCATGACTTTCCGCTCTTCCTTCTCCTTATCCGCCTTTATGTATTTCAAACTAGGATTAAATATCTTCACCACGTCCCTCATTGATGCATCTATTAAATGAGAAGGTTAAGCATTACTGTTGAATATATCGCGTATTATAGCTAACTCTAATTTCCTATGCTTTTTATCTGTTAACTTGATACTTCTTTATGCTAATGATTTAAAAAATCGTCTTTCATACTATACGGGTGATTGTATTGTAAATTAAGAAGGATTCCTGGATAAGTATCCTTCCTATAAATATCTCTTCCCAATTTATGACAATTTCTAATTAATTTGACATAAAAAAATGGTAGTTCACCTGATGATTCCCTTTCTACGGTAAATTGAAGTTCGCTCATTTTATTAGCTAAATTTAAGAAATTAACCGATTCATTATCACCATCGTTCATGATCAGTAATATATCATCCAAAAAACGTAGGTACAATTTTGGTTTCAATGGATTCTTATCCAACAGATTATTTTACAAATAATGCATAAAGATATTAGCTATTGGGACCGACAAAGGTTGTCCCATTGGAACGCCTCTAAGTTGTTTATAAAATTCCTTCCGAAATGTAAAATAACTGGAGGACCTACAAATACACATCAACTCCATGACGTGTCCTATCGTCATTTTGCTTCCCTCTAATATTAATAAGTTATCAACTAGGAAATGTCTAAAACAATCGAGAGCCTCAGGTACAGTTATATTAGTGTACATGGATACCACATGTAAGATTACCAATCAATACTTTTCATCTAGTACACATTTATCAACAACTTCAAATAAATGATATAAATTAAGCAAGGTATGTTCTAAGAAATAGGAATATTATCATATTCAATGGCACAAAAATTTTGAAATTTTATATGTCGGTGAGTGTGTGCATTCACTGTAATTCTTAAAGGATTACCCAGCTTATGCTATTTAATTAACTAAAAACCCTGAGTGCAACCGTATCTATTTGAATGAGAGTGTCAAATCCAATTCTTTTTTAGCAAACATATTATTGGTAATTAATTTTACTTGCTCTTGTAACTTATCAGTAGGGTCTTTTGCTATTTGAGTGTAAACGTCAGCATTACTGAATTGTTCCATCATATTATTGTTATAATCAGATTGATTCAACAAAACTGTAGCTCCTCTTAAGTAGTGTAACATTATTTAATACTAAATCCTTTCTGAGACGTTTAATGTCATATTAGGCTAAACATAAAACCAAGGTGATAAGGAATTGGTAATTTTTAAAAAAATTTAGCTAATTGAATGAGCGAACTCCAATTTACCTTAGAAAAGGATTCATCAGGTGAATTACCATTTTTGGGTGTCAAATAAAATAGAACTGGTAAGACATTGGGAAGAGCTATTTATAGCAAGGATACGTAGTCAGGAATCTTTCTTTATTTCAAGTCTAATCACCCGTATCGTATCAAAGTCGGTAACTTAAAGTCATTAAAATAAATAAGTCTCAAGTTAACATATATAAAGCATAGGAAGTTAGAATAAGGAAGACAACGCGATATAATCAAGACAAATAGTTACCCTCCTCATTTAATAGATGCAACATTGAGGGACGTGGTAAAGATATTTAATTCTAAATTGAGATACATAAATGCGGATAAGGAGAAGAAAGACCGGAAGGTCATGTTACTATCAGACTCTATATTAAGTAGGAAAGTGGAATCATTAGCTTTAAAATACAATATAAGTACCGTTTTAAATCAGCCCCTTATACATTGCATTATACTACTTAACCTAAATAAAAGGATTGAACACTTAGACACATCAGGAGTGTATAGGATCCCATGCAATGGTTCTAGTCTCAAGTATGTTAGTGAGACTATGCGCCCAATAAAAGTTAGCAGAGGATAATATAAAACTGCGTGTAAGTATGAACATATTGCCAAATCATATCTTGCTCGTCATCTAGTGGAGACTAGGCACACTATTAACTGGAAGGAATGCAAACGCACAGCAATATGTAGTCGTAATTGGGTGACGAGATGGATTAGGGAATCTATAGAAATTAAATCTAGAGATAATATTATGAATGAAACAGCTGCTGAAAAATCTTTATGTCCGATTTAGAATACCACATTGTCTAATGAAAGGAAAAGGCGATTGCATGAATTAGTAACTGAAGCTAGCTCCAGTAAACCATTAAGAACATCACATTAAGATTGACTAATAAGTGGACTTTTGCTCAAGAAATGAATAATCAATTATTATGTATATAGTCTTCAAAAAGTCATCTCTAAATATTCGTTTGATGTTAAAACGATTAATGGATTCAACCCTAATTTTCTGTTTTGCACCTCTGTCTACCTTTTGAAATTATTCCAATAGTACAATATTTATAAGTAATAATTTGTCTGTCGCGTGCAAAGGGTAAATTACTGTTTATTGACTGCAATTTTATTGAGATGTACTAACATGTGTAAAAATATTATTACTAGAGGAAATAACACGCTTGCTTCATTTGTTTCGTCAAATGCGATTGATGAAGGCCTATGGTAAGCTAAACCGAAATACATTGTCAAAAAAAAATTACTGGAACAATGTAAGCTGCGTTAATCAAAATGCAGATCACGTAATTTAAATTAAACCAGTTTCGCAATTAAAGAACTTACTTCAAGAAACATCTAACATGGAATAATTGCAGCAACGCCGTTAAATTGTATAATAAATATACACTAGTGAAGCAACAATTCGTGAGGTGAGTGTCAACTATTTCCTATTTCATTATTGGTTTAAAACATGATGTGATTCCTAAATATTTTCGTTTTAAATTAAATTTTTAGGGTAAATGCTTATGGAATGTCCCTTAAGCATGACCTTTCTATAAATATTATAAAAACATTGATTCGTGATTTAGTTAAACGTAAGATTATACTTATTCAGAGAAAAACAAAACTAAGATCGATGTTAACTTTTCTTTTGCATGTAGATGATTTTAAATGCATTGAGGATTTCAGTGATAAAGCTCGTAATAGAGAAATAAAAAAGTAAGAATTAGACACGATAAAAAATTAGCTGACTTGGGAATTTATAGACCCCAAGTAAGTGGTAATTTAATCGGGACTAATAGAATAGTAAATCTATCAATATTAAATCTTAAGAAGGACCAAGTTGAACTACTTAACCGTGGTTTAAACATGGCTATTCCTAATGAAACATCGGTTAGAAACGAATTAATTACTTAGGCTCTCAAAACAGCAAAGCTTCTTTCGGATAATGATAAGGTGAAATTTGAATTAGACGTTGCCTCATTGGTTTTAACACACAAAGAGGATAAAGTAAAGCCTAATTATGAAAATAAACGCCTCAGAAATGATTTAGTATCAAATAATGTTATATGTCTTAAGATGGATAAAGGAGGAGCTACAGTTCTGATGAATCAATCTGATTATAACAATAAAATGATAGAACAGTTAAGTAATGCTGAAGTATACACTAAAATAACAAAAGACCCTACTGATAAGTTACAAGAGCAAGTAAAATTATTAATCAATAATATGATTGCTAATGAAGAATTGGATTCGACGCATGGTAACACTCTCATTCAAAGAGATACGGTTGCACCCAGCGTTTATGGTTTAGTTAAAGTGCATAAGCCGGGTAATCCTTTAAGAATTATAGTGAATGTACAACACTCCACAACATATAAAATTTCAAAGTTTTTGTGCCATAGAATAAGAAAATATTCCTATTTCTTAGAACATACCTTGCTTAACTCATATCATTTGATTGAAATTGTTGATAAATGTGTACAAGATGTAAAGGAGAGATTAGTAAGCTTAGATGTAGTATCCATGTACACAAATATACAGGTACCTGATGCTCTGGATTGAATCAGACGTTTCCTAGTTGATCACCCATTAATATAAGAAGGAAGCACAATGACTATAGGACACGCCATGAAGATGATGTGTATTTGTATGTCCTCTACTTATTTTAAATTTCGGAAGGAATTTTATAAACAAATTAATGGCGTTCCAATGGGACGACCTTTGTCGGTCCCAATAGCAAATATCTTTATGTATTATTTGGAAAATAATCTGTTGGATAAGACTACATTGAAACCAAAATTGTTCCTACGTATCTTGGATGATTTATTACTGATTTGGAACCATGGTGAAAATGAATTGGTAAATTTCTTAAATTTAGCTAATCGAATGACGAACTCCAACTAACCTTCGAAAAGGAAAGATCAGGTGAATTACAATTTTTGATTTCAAATTAATTAGAACTGGTAAGAAATGGGGAAGAGCTAATTATAGCAAAGATACGTATTCAGGAATCTTTCTTAATTTCAAGTCCAATCGCCAGTATTGTATGAAAGTCGGTATCTTAAAGTCATTAACATAAATAAGTCTCAAGTTAACATGTATAAAGCATAGGAAGTTAGATTTAGGTAAACTACGCGATATAATCAGGACAAATGGTTACCCTCCGCATTTAATAGATGCAGCATTGTGTGACGTGGTAAAGATATTTAATCCTAAATTTGAGATACATAAAAGCGGATAAGGAGAGGGAAGAGCGGAAGGTCATGTTATTATGGGACTCTATGTTAAGTGGGAAAGTTGAATCATTAGCTTTAAAATACAATATAAGGACCGTTTAAAAACAGCCCCTTATACTTTACACTATACTTCCCAAACAAAAAGAAAGGATTGAACACTTAGACACATCAGGAGTGTATGGGATCCCATGCTATGGTTTTAGTCTCAAGTATGTTTGTGAGACCATGCTCCCACTAAAAGTAAGCAGATGATAATATAAAACTGCGTGTAAGTATGAACATATTGCCAAATCATATCTTGCTCGTCATCTAGCGGAGATTGGGCACACTAGTGACTGGAAGGAATGCAAACGCATAGCAATATGTAGTCGTAATTGGGTGACGAGATGGATTAAGGAATCTAAAGAAATTAAATCTAGAGATAATATTATGAATGAAACAGCTGCTGAAAAATCTTTATTTCCGATTTAGAATACCGCATTGTCTAATGTAAGGAAAAGGCGATTGCATGAATTGGTAACTGAAGCTAGCTCCAGTAAAAGATTAAGAACATCAGATTCAGTCTGACTAAATAGTGGACTTTTGTTCAAGAATGAATAATCAATTATTATGAATATAGTCTTCCAAATTTCATCTCTAAATATTCGTTTGATATTAAAACGATTAGTGGATTTAACCCTAATTTTCTATTTTGCACCCCCATATTACCTATTGAAATTTTTCTAATAGTACGATATTTATTAGTAATAATTTGTCTGACGCGTGCAAAGGGTAAATTAATGTCTTTTGACTGCAATTTCATTTAGATGTATGTACATGTGTACAAATATTATTACTAGAGGAAAAAACACGCTTGCTTCGTTTGTTTCGTGAAATGCAACTGATGAAGGCCTACGGTAAGCTAAGCCGAAATATATTGTCAAAAGAAAATTACTGGAACAATAAAAGCTGCGTTAATCAAAACGCAGATTAGGTAATTTCAATTAATCCAGTTTCGCAATTAAAGAACTTCCTTCCAGAAACATTTAACATGGAATAATAGCAGCAACGCAGTTAAATGGTATAATAAATATACACTAGTGAAGCAACAACTCGTGAGGCAAGTGTCAACTATTTGCTTCTTAAGTATTTGTTTAAAACATGATGTTATTCCTAAATTTTTTCGTGTTCAATTAAATTTTTATGTTAATTGCTTATGGCATGTCCCTTAAGCAAGACCTTTGTATAAATATTATAAAAACATTGATTAATGATTTAATTAAATTAAGGATTATACTTATTAATGAAAAAACTAAACTATGATTGATGTTAACTTCTTTGTTGCACGCAGATGATTTAAATGCATTGAGGATTTTAGTGATAAATATTGTGATAGAGAAATAAAACAAGTAAGAATTAGACATGATAAAAAATTAGCTGACTTGGGAATTTATAGACCCCAAGAAAGTGGTAATTTAATCGATACTAATACAAAAGTAAACCTTTCAACATTAAATCTAAAGACAGATCAAGTTGAACTACATAACCATGATCGAAGCATGGCTATTCCTAATGAAAGGTCGGTTAGAAACGAATTAATTACTGAGGCTGTCAAAACGGCACAATTTCTTTTGGATAATGATAGGGTAAAATTTTGAATTAGACGTTGCCTCAATGGTTTTAACGCACCAAGAGGATAAAGTTAAGCCTAACTATAAAAATTAAACGTCTCAAAAAGGATTTATTACAAAATAATGTTATATGTCTTAAGGCGGGTAAAGTGTGGAAGATGTTAAATCCTCCGCCTTATGTAAAATAACATTGACTGATAAATTTAAACCACCATAGCTGATTGTAACGAATGCGCAACAGATATAGGGCACAATTAGGAACTTCCATAGCAGAATTGGTTTATGGAGAACCATTAAGTTTGCCTGGAGATCTTCTAATAGAAACTCCAAGTAGTCTTGATTGGGCTTCTAGTTATGTAGATTGGTTTGTAGGAGCACTTAGAGACAAGATGTGTCGTTTGGCCCCAACCAAGACTAGAAAAGCTAAAACCAAATGCTATGTGTCCTCTGATTTAAAATCGGCTCCGCATGTGTATATAACTAATGAGAATAGGAAGAACTGCCTAACACCATTTTACAAAGGACCATACAAGGTCAAGAGGATGACTGACAAGAATGTCATCATAGAAATAAATGGCATTGAGGATTGTGTTACGTTGGATCGTTGTATTCCCCAGTTTATCTGGATTGACGGTATGACTGAATTAACAGATGTGTTGAATGACCGTTCCATGGGCGAATCTGATGTGTGCAATCCCATCATGCAGGCACATAATGAAATGCAGAACTCTGAAGAAGCGTTGTCTAATATAGCAAAATCTTATTCTACTGAATCACAGCATGAAAACTATTTGTCGATACCAGATGATTTTGAAGAACCAGTGAATATTATACCGGGCGAGATGACGCCGTCAGGGGCGCTATTATGCACAACTCATTTTGGAAGAGTGCCACGTCAGCCGAAGAACTTTGATTACGTCTATTATTAGCCGTTCTCATTTTGAGAATGTGGCGTATGTGGAGGATGTTAAATCCTCCGCCTTATGTAAAAAAATATTGACTGATAAATTTAAACCACCATAGCTGATTGTAACGAATTTTATTTAAAAAGATTTTTTTCTGTTTATTTTCCAGAACATTCTTTGTTTAAATACTTGATTTTAAACTGTGCGCTATTTTTAGTTTTCGATTATCTCGCTCGTGAAAAGAGCACGATCAAGAAGTCTTGGCCTATAAACTTGAGTCAAGAAGACCGAGAAAATTTCCAAAAGGCCAAGGATATGTTAAGTGACGTAAACAAATTAGCACATGCAGATAGGGAAAAACCTTTCGAACTAATCACAGATGCCTCAGATGTTGCATTAGGCGCAGTGCTACAGCAAAGAGATCAGGATGGAGTAAGACCGATTGAGTTTTATAGCCGTAAGCTTAATGATCGAGAAAAACGTTATGATACGTTTGGCAAAGAGCTTCTAACAATGTATGCCGCAGTAATACACTTCGAGCATTACTTAGATGGTCACAAGTTTAAGTTATTGACCGATCATGAGCCATTGATCAGCATACTTGGTAAAACAGCTAGGCTTAATTACTCTCGTAGAGTAAATTCCCAAATAACACGGTTACCAGAGTTCGATTTCACTGTGTCTCATATTGCTGGCAAAGTAAATGTGGTAGCAGATGCACTTAGCCGACCGAATGAAGCTGATATCGAGCTGATATTTCAAGGTCCATTGAAAAATTTAGATGAATCAATGCACGATTTCATTAGTCAAATCGAGGAAGCGCACGAATCGGATCCCTTTACATTAGTATTGTCCAATTGACCAGGATATGTTCGTAAGCTCATAAGTGGCAAATGGTTGTTATGCGAAACATCTAGAAGTCAACCACGACCATATGTGCATTTGGAGTTACCGGCCAAGATCATCCAAGTGTTACATGACATGGGTCATCCATCCATTAAAGCCACCATTCGATTAATCAACGACAGATACGTATGGCCGCACATGTCTAAAGACATACGGGTATGGGTAAGAGCCTGTGCCAAGTGTCAAACGTGTAAGGTGTGGAGACATACCAGAACCGAGATAAAGAACATTGGAATACCAATCGGACGGTTCAGACACGTACACATAGACATTGTCGAGATGCCTGAAGTAAATGGAAATAAATACTTGCTGACTATGGTAGATAGATTTAGTCGTTAATTTGAAGTGGCGATTTTACAGGACATGACAGCGCAAGAAGTCTTGTTCGCGCTTCTACATAATTGGACATCGCGTTATGTTGTTCCGGAAAAGGTCACTAATGATCGTGGTAGTCAATTTATGTCAAAGCTTTTTGTAAGATCCCTCAACATCATGGGAGCCACTACAATACATACTAGCGCGTATAACCCACGAGTGAATAGGACGGTAGAAAGGCTTCATCGTGAACTGAAAGCTGCATTAAGGTGTTCTTGTGGAACAAGCTGGATACACGATTTTCCTATAGTACTACTCGCCATGCGCAACAGATATTGGGCACAATTAGGAACTTCCATAGCAGAATTGGTTTATGGAGAACCATTAAGTTTGCCTGGAGATCTTCTAATAGAAACTCCAAGTACACTTGATTGGGCTTCTAGTTATGTAAATTGGTTTGTAGGAGCACATAGAGACAAGATATGTCGTTTGGCCCCGACCAAGACTAGAAAAGCTAAAACCAAATTCTATGTGTCCTCTGATTTAAAATCGGCTTCGCATGCGTATATAACTAATGAGAATAGGAAGAACTGCCTAACACCATTTTATAAAGGACCATACAAGGTCAAGAGGATGACTGACAAGAATGTCATCATAGAAATAAATGGCATTAAGGATTGTGTTACGTTGGATCGTTGTATTCCCCAGTTTATCTGGATTGACGGTATGACTGAATTAAGAGATGTGGTGAAAGACCGTTCCATGGGCGAATCTGATGTTTGCAATCCCATCATGCAGGCACATAATGAAATGCAGAACTCTGAAGAAGCGTTTTCTAATAAAGCAAAATCTTATTCTACTGAATCACAGCATGAAAACTATTTGTCGATACCAGATGATTTTGAAGAACCAGTAAATATTATACCGGGCGCGATGACGCCGTCAGGGGCGCTATTATGCACAACTCATTTTGGAAGAGTTCCACGTCAGCCGAAGAATTATGATTACGTCTATTATTAGCCGTTCTCTTTTTGAGAAGGTGGCGTATGTAGAGGATGTTAAATCCTCCGCCTTATGTAAAAAAATATTGACTGATAAATTTAAATCACCATAGCTGATTGTAACGAATTTTATTTAAAAAGATTTTTTTCTGTTTATTTTCCAGAACATTCTTTGTTTAAATACTTCATTTTAAATTGTGCCTATTTTCAGTTTTCAAATATCTCGCTACGTCACTGGTATTGTAATTTTGGCCTGCTGCATTTTAACAATTTCTTTAGTAAACGATTACATCATTATCACATATATTTCTCCATCAATTTCCTTTGTTCTGATATAAAATAACATTGAAGAGGAGCCTTGGAAGAGGTATATTTGATTTTATCGTTGGGTCACGTATATAGCATAACAGAAAATTGCTGAGTGAAACAGCTTTCCAACTTTCACTTTCCGATTGCCTAACAGTAAGTATCGATTTAATTGTTATCTCATATATTCACGGATACCGATATTAAATTTGAGGACACAAGTAGGTTAGTTCAGGACATAGCGGACTTGAACTTAAGTGACGCAAATATTCATATAAGCCTCTCAGACTCTACTGTGAATTTTAGGACTTCCAGCGATCTGGCATCTATGGAGCCTAGAGACACGAATAGGTTAGAGGCCTTAACAAAAGGAAGACATACAGTTCTGACGAAACAATCTGGTTATAACATTAATATGAAAGAACAGTTAAGTAATGCTGAATTATACACTAAAATAACAAAAGACCCTACTGATAAGTTACAAGGGAAGTAAAATTATTAATCAATAATATGATTGCTAATGAAAAATTGGATTCGAGGCATGGTAACAATTACATTCAAAGAGATACGGTTGCACCCGGAGTTTATGTTGTATTTAAAGTGCAAATGCCGGGTAATCCTTAAAGAATTCTAGTGAATGTACAACACTTCCCAACATACAAAATTTCAAAGTTTTGTGCCATAGAATAAAAAAATATTCCTATTTCTTAGAACATACGTTGCTTAATTCATATCATTTGGTTGGAATTGTTGATAAATATGTACTAGATGTAAAGGAGATATTAGTAAGCTTAGATGTGGTATCCATGTACTCAAATATACCGGTACCTGATGCTCTGGATTGAATCAGACGTTTCCTAGTTGATCACCCATTAATATAAGAAGGAAGCACAATGACTTTAGGACACGTCATGGAGATTATGTGTATTTGTATGTCCTCAACTTATTTTAAATTTCGGAAGGAACTTTATAAACAAATTAGTGGCGTTCCAAAGGGACGACCTTTGTCAGTCCCAATAGCATATACCTTTATGTATTATTTGGAAAATAATCTATTGGATAAGACTAGATTGAAACCAAAATTGTACCTATGTTTCTTGGATGATATATTACTGATTTGGAACTATGGTGAAAATGAATTGGTAAATTTCTTAAATTTAGCTAATCGAATGAGCGAACTCCAATTTACCTTCGAAAAGGAATCATCAGGTGAATTACAATTTTTAGATGTCAAATTAATTAGAACTGGGAAGAAATTGGGAAGAGCTATTTATAGCAAGGATACTTATTCAGGAATCTTTCTTAATTTCAACTCCAATCGCCCGTATCGTATGAAAGTCGGTATCTTAAAGTCATTAACATAAATAAGTCTCAAGTTAACATATATAAAGCATAGGAAATTAGAATTAAGTAGACTACGCGATATAATCAGGACAAATGGTTACCCTCCACATTTAATAGATGCAACATTGAGTGACGTGGTAAAGCTATTTAATCCTAAATTTGAGATACATAAAAGCGGATAAGGAGAAGGAAGAGCGGAAGGTCATGTTATTATGGGACTCTATATTAAGTAGGAAAGTGGAATCATTAGCTTTAAAATACAATATAAGGACCGTTTATAAACAGCCCCTTATACTTTGCACTATACTACCCAACCAAAAAGAAAGGAATGAACCCTTAGACACATCAGGAGTGTACGAGATCCCATGCAATGATTTTAGTCTCAAGTATTTTGGTGAGATCATGCGCCCAATAAAAGTAAGAAGAGGAGAAAATAAAACTGCGTGTAAGCATGAACATATTGCCAAATCATATCTGGCTCGTTGTCTAAAGGAGACTGGGTACATTATCAACTGGGAGGAATGCAAACGTATCGTGATATGTAGTCGTAACGGGGTGAATTGTTGGATTAGGGAATCTATAGAAATTAAATGTAGAGATAATATTGTGAATGAAACAGCTGCTAAAAAATCATTATGTCAGATTTGAAATACCGCATTGATTAATGTAAGGAAAAGGCGATTGCATGAATTGGTAACTGAAGCTAGCTCCAGTGAACTATTAAGAACATCAGATTAAGATTGACTTATTAGTGGGCTATTGTTCAAGAAATGAATAATCAATAATTATTAACATAGTCTTCAAAATTTTATCTCTTATTTTTCGTTTGATATTAAAACTTTTAGTGATTTCAACCCTAATTTTCTGTTTTGCACCCACATCCTACCTATTCAAAATTTTTCTAATAGTACAATATTTATAAGTAATAATTTGTCTGACGCTTGCATAGGGTAAATTAATGTCTATTGACTGCAGTTTCATTTAGATGTACGTAAATGTGTATCAAAAATAAATAAGCCAAATCTTTTAGTTATGCATACACATACACAACATTAGTATGCCTATAACTGCTATTAACTTTTGTATCTTGAGTACAAACTAGTGGTTTGAATTTTAATTTAACAAATGCATTAGTTGTTTGGACTTCTGTTTTGATCACTCATGGCATGTTTTTATGACGAGTGTTTCTGAATTATGGGTCTCCCCCAACTCAGTTACGTCATTTATATTGAGTGTGTAAAACGAATAGTTATCGCATGAAATTGATGAAATATTATTCAGCCACTCTGGTCTATATTAGTTAGATGAAAACAACAGGTATCAAAATTCACACACACATGTGAAATGCAAATATATAATCAGTCTGAGTTAAAAATATTATTACTAGAGTAAATAACGCGCTTGCTTCATTTGTTTCATGAAATGCAACTGATGAAGGCCTACGGTAAGCTAAGCCGAAATATATTGTCAAAAGAAAATTACTGGAACAATGAAAGCTGCGGTTGTCAAAACGCAGATCAGGTAATTTTAATTACTATGAAATTGTTGATGCCTTCTGAATAAGGGAACGAATCCGCACCCAGTCATTATACAAACCCGACACGTACTTGGAAATTGATATAAATCGGAACCCTACAGAACTGATTGGTAAAGCTTTTAAATGATGTGCTTTCCATTGTAAAAGGCTTCCAGAACCAGATGGGAACACATTTTTGCGCCCAACAAGGAAAAGTAAATAATCTATTACCTGCCGTGCAACGTTTCTTGTAGTGTTTACAAGAAGTTCGCTTGGCTTCTGCACGTTTACACATTCGTATATGAGATTGTATCGCGCTATTATCCCAAATTCTTTACCCAAATATATAGTGGGTAAAGGGCGTAGTACTGGCTCATATTCATGAAATGTCAGTAAGCACGAAAGAAATTTTTAAGAGATTATAATTTCCGTGCTTGCTGTCTTTCGATAATATTTCTGTTCATATTTGAATTAATTAGGTACTAGATGAACGACACCTAGAAACAATTGTATCTATTTATCTATTTGCTGAACACGTTGTACATGCGTATCAGACTAATTTTACTAAAACGTAACGGAAATAAGCGCGAAATTTCTAATTATATGCACTGTAAAAATGAGAATTTTTAAACTGGTCAAATTTCAGACGGAATTTCAATTCAAATCTCTTTTACTTTATTAAAAAGTATGATATTGCACACAAATGCACGGTATCTCACTGATTACTGGTCGAGAAAACGTATGTTTTATAGATTGTTCAAGGACACATAGTCCAATGTGGACAAGATTATTAATAAAAGTACAGTCAAGAACAAAGTTAATATATCTAAAACCTAACCAGAGAATAACCAGAACACAAAATCGATTTAATACAGATTACATATATTTATTAATTTCTGTGGCAAATGTTGCTGGATTCTGCTTACCATTTGTCACAGAAATTGATGAACAAGGGCTTGGCATCTTCAGGAAAATCAGCTATTTCCGAACACATTTATTAAAATATAGAGTAGTAATTAAAAAAATATAGTTGTCAAAACAATCAATTAATCTCATATACTAGATAACTTAAACATCGGCAACTGTGCCAAAAATGAATATGTTTTAAATTCGCCTAAAAATTTAGGAAATAATTTGTGTATGTCTCAGTCTTGGATGTCAAATTACCTATTGTGGATACGAACTTAATTAAATTTAACTTCAATCCAATGTTAACAAGCACCCTCACACACCTTTTGAAGCACAAAAGAAAATAATGGTAATACGTGTTTAAACATACAATAAATATGAATCATCAAAAGATGTTTACATTATGATGTTAAAATTAAATTCATTAAACACTAAGTAAACAACATTACATTGACACAAAATAAGAATGCTTTACTTTTACAACCATCAAGTTCACATTTCTATATTTGCGGCATTTGAACGCAAAGAATCCAAATTAAATACTTAATTGAATCTGATAATTTGATCTCTAATCCTCAATATAACGCTCCACGAGTTATGGATTAATATGTATAATGGCAAATCAAGAATAGCATATTGCGATACCGACTGGGCTTAAATTTAAGGAAAGAATGATCAAAATATAAGTTGGTTTATAAAAAAATGTAAATAGGGTTACAATAATGATATACACTCTAGTCCTAATATATACATACATTTGCCAATATAAAATAAGCATTGCAAAATGATAAAAATTCAATTTGTTCAGTATACCAACATGGTATCTCAGTGGTTATACCAACAGATTCAAAATCAGACGCGCGCATGTTCAAGCTCCGTCCGCTGCAAATATTGAACGGTACGTTAAGAGTTTTCAATTAGGTCGAGACCGGTCTACTGGATGAATTGTCTTTTCTACATTACAGAATGCTTGGTTTATTCTGACGGGTGAATGCATATAATAGAACTGGTGATTATATCAAGAAGCGTACACTTAGTTTGGATACTTGTCATTACCCCACAGGCAAACAATGTTGGTTTAATACTAAACAGAGGGTAGTGATAACAGTTCCTTAGAACAAGTTGGCAAACTTGATTTAAACATCGATAAAATCGCATTTGACCACACGCACAACAGCAGAACTACCGCGAGCCAAACGTACTTACGCAATTCGACCATCCATGATATTCATTTGAGCACGAACGCAAACTGGCTAGCAAGACAACCCGCAAGACACATAAGATTCGTTTACTTTGAACATGTAAACATTTAAAGTAATTAAAAACAGGTTTAAATAGGTTTTAATAACATCTCCTAACCACTCGATCGGATAACGCATTAAATAAATGTCACGAGAACTCTAGCTTATAAAAAAACCGGAGGGGAATGCATTGAAAGTGCAGGTGCCGTGGTTTCTGTTCTCAAATGTGACTTCCAAACCGAGTTGTATCTAGGTTTTATATTCGTAGCAGCTTCTTGAAACCAATTTCAACTAATGGTTATCGACATCGCTCACTTAACAATGTTTTATGACGTGAATTTTCTCACAATTCAGTCGTCACGAAGATCCCGCCTCTGTATCCTGTTGAAGTATTAACCAAATGTTTATCGCGTTACATGAGCGAAGTTTCTCAAAACTTGCCTCCAAATCTTTGGCGTCACAGGTCATATAGCCATCTCCATTTCATCTTGCGACAACAATTACGAAAGCTCTTCAAGAATACAAGTCGATTTTATCTTAGCAAGTCAGAGCTACGTGTCTCCAAAACGATTAACTATATCGTCAAAATAGGACAACATATCGAAATTAAAATGAACAAAATTGAAAGCTACCCAAGATGAGATTAGACCATCAAACAGTTCATGGGCGTCACCATTACACTTAGTCTGTAAACAGAATGGATCACACAAAACCGTTTGAGATTAACACAGGCTCAATCCTGTGGCCAAATCCCATTTATATTCCATTCCCATTAAAAATCCCACGCTTAAAAAACCCAGCTGTAGCAATTACTTTTCAGTGATTGATCAGCAAAGCCTACCACCACATACGGGTAGCGCCATAAAATATTAAAACTGCAGTTATCAATGCTTTCGGCCTTTTTGAGTACCTTTGATTGACTTTTGATCTAAAGTGTGCCACTCAAACATTTCAAGTTTTCATGAACAACATAATCAGCGATGACTCCTATTACAATAATTAAAGTTTTTATAATTTATTTTGTCAAGACAGACTTTCATGCCAAGCATCTAAGAAATGCTCTATCATTTTTATCAAATCACGAACTAAAAATGAATTATGACGAAAGGAAAATTGCACCCACATCCGTGGATTTCCTCGGTCATCGTATAACACATCATAGTGTACTGTCTTTGCCATCTAAGGCCAATTGAATCAAGAAAATTACGTCACTCAAGACTTTGTAGGAATTACAAAAATTGTTAGGAGTTCTGAAGTACTATCGCAAATTCCTTCCCGGTCTATCGAAACAACTTTATCCGTTATGAAGGCACTTCTGGAATCTTAAAATAAATCAAAAACTTCAGTGTTTCTTTGTTATCTGAAGACGAGAAATTATTCCTTCTTTCGTTCAACTCGTTAGCAAATGCCGCAATGCTAACACAATTTAACTCCTGCAACATTTTCTACTCACAACTGATGCTTCGGCATTTTTTTATTGGGAACAAGAAATCGACGGAAATAGGAAGCCTTTTAATTTTTACTCGTGTACCCTACAACCAGTATAAACTACATTTGAAACTATCGCTTTAGATCTCCCGGCCACCCAAGACGCAGATTTCTTGTTTATACATACTATGCACCATTAGTTAGCGTACTGTGAAATGCGAATACAATAGTCGCAGTGTACTTTGCCAGAGTAGAAAGAAATCTTTGACGTCTGATTGAATAGAATTTTGACTATTTTCATACAAAAAGTGAACAAAGCGTTATTGAAAACGCATTTTCCAGGCCAGACACATCCCAACAACCACATTCGCCTTCGTTATTTCAGTCAACTCCTTAACTCTCTTAGAACCTGCACCAACACAATCCGTCTAATGAACGAAACAGCACGGTAACACACATATCTCGCCATTCCACCAAGTTAGTATCTCGACCCTGGGAAAGTTTCCCATTGTCTACCTAAGAGGTAAAAAACTCCATCAGATAGTTCTGCCGCGCCCCAACCTGCAGAGAAATGTTTTTAAACTTCATTCACTCTAATTCTTGCCCAGGGAGCAATGTGACTGTTAAACTTATTACAAATAGCTTCTGGACTCATAGACAAAGGCAGAATACTAAGCGATGACTCTCCTTGTGTGCCATATACTGGAAGAATAAAATCATCCAGCACAATCACACTGATTGGGAACATTTTTTCACTACTTCTAGCCTCGGGTTCAAGATTTTAGATACATTTTAACAATGATTGATATATTCACCCAAAAGTCAGCAGCTTTACCGCTTATCACTATTTCTGCAGACAAATTCACTAATGAACTTATTTCTGCAAGAAAAGCATATTATAGTGTTCCCAACGTGTTCATTATTAAAAGAGATAATTGCTCCTTATCCGATCTTTTTAAGATTATATTGCGTTTTAAATGATATATTTCGCGTCTACAACTGTATATCACACCCAATCTAATGATATGGCAGACTGAATGCTTAGAAAAAAAGGAAATTTAGTATCCTTGTCCATTATTGGCAACTGGGTCGATGCATTACACTTAGTCATACTTGCTATGCGTTCACGTATACGCAAATCTATTATAAATTCTGTGTCACAACTCTTGTATGACATTGATTTACGCCTGACTAGTCAGCTCCCTAGTCTACTACCTGCGGAACATATTGCTAAAGTCAAAGCTGCTTGCCTTCGATTTCATTTAAGTATTCTTTCATCAGCAGCTCAGTAGATGAAAAAAATTAGCGTTCGTAATGACACTGCTGTTGCGCCATTGTAACTCAGGTATCGCGTTCTATACACAATTTTGTCCAGATAGCCTAATAATTTCTATATCATGCAAGGTGAGACATCTATATCGGTAAGCATAGACAAGGAGAAACCTTTTAATCGGACCGCTTGATCTTATCGACTTACAACCCTATACATGCGATTAAGCCTCTAAATGCCAACAAAATTAATCAGGAAATAAATTGCTTTGTATTACAGGTAACTGAGAACTTTGTTTTCATTATTTTTCTGCTTTTCTAAATGGAAGATTTTAACTTTTTGCTCACCATTTACGCCCTTTTTCACGTGACGTGATCATCATGGATCAACAGAATTCACTATTTTTTCTCATACATACATGCTTCGCATGGTATAAACATTTTTTAGCTAACAATTGTGTGGCGTCTGAGTGCAGTTCTTTGGTATTATGTCATTTATGCGTCAATGTTCCTGTACATATTAGTTTTTAGCATTTGATTTTCAACTATTTTTACGCACCTAACTGTTGCATCGTCTGGCTCACGTCTAGGCCACATTTCTACTTGGAGCAAACGCTATTTGTTGCAACACTCAGTCGTCGCGGGTTTCATATAATAGTATAGGCAATTATCATGCATACCGTAACTTTATCACTTACGCAGTTCACATTCACAAACCAATATTATGGACCACAACATCGAATAGACACTAGCTCCTTTGGCCTTAAGGAACTCACACTGAAAGCGATCCAGCTTGTCAAGGTTACAGCAATTTTCAAGTTGCGGCTAACAAAACCTATCACACTGCTCTATTTCGCTTCACACGGTATGACCGACCACTAGAGCTCATAAATTTTGTAACAATCACTAGTGGCTATATGGCATCATGTCATTGTTAAAGAAATTAACGAATATTCATCAGCCTCGCGTATGCATCACGATGCATTTTTGGTTAATCTGTGGGCATAATAATATCCAGTTACTTAACTGAAATTGAACTCTGCCCTACAATTCTAATCAAGCCTCAACATGAGTGTTTATTTTCATTTTCTATTTCTCAGGAAGGAGAGTGGCGTAACGTTTCAAATAATTTCGCCGACACATTGGCAAAATAAAATTCAAAATTTTATACTCAGACCAAAGAGAACGGGCAAACTACCGTTGACCGATTACGTCCAACTTTGCATCTATATAAGCCTCATGCAATTACCACACAACATATTCTGCTCTGCTCACAATCTGTAATTGCTCTCGTCTTCTTCGCTGCACTGAATATCTATGCTAAATGTTCTGCTTTGGTTTTAACATGCTGTGTCACCCAATCGACTCGTCTTCAATCACGCCGATCTTCTTGTTGCCACGCATTCAGTCATACGTAATCAGTCATATAATATTAGGATTTCTTCGTCTACTAGCTGTCTCGGTGTTGCAACGGACCTTCAACGAGAATGGTCAAGAACATTGAACAGTATCTAACACATTTTTCATTTAGTGAATTAAACGATTTTTTAACGCATGGAAATGGTAAATTCTAATTCAGCCACTCTAGAATCATTTCGTTAGATGAAAATAAAAGCTACGGACGTGCAAACACAAACGTATGACACGCGATTATCTACTGAAAGGTCAGTATGAAGTATAAATATTATGGCAAGATCGATTCCTTACACTAGTTTTACACTAACAAGATTGGCGTGACAGAAAATCCCAGTGTCTAGATGACTCAGATTAAATTATGCTAGTCCAGCAGTCGGCGCGGGCGAACAGTCAATATGACGCGGATTAGTGAGGCAGAATTTTTCTTCAGCGTACGTATTGTGGCTTTAGCTGTTGATTATATGTAGCAGTACTCAATTTGAGATATTGTATAATCTGGTTTCCAGTTAAAACATGCTATCCCATATTGTTATCTTCACAAAATCTTATTCACAGCATCAAAATATAATTAGTGCTTAAACAATATATCATAATATTTTATCCACTGTGACAAATAATTTTCAGTTAATACTCTAAATATATTAAGTTCGTTATTCAGTTTTTTTCAGAACTGCCTTTATCGTATTTGTTTTTTCTGTGTGAATACCTATTGATTAAAAACTTTGAGCGTCACATTTGATAAAGCATTTTACCAGCTTATTGATCTCGCATACATTGACTCGAAAATTTACTTATTATAGAAAAGCATATCGGGTGTCTTCTCGCCATAAGCAAGTCTCAAAGTCGTGAAATCCACAATTGCAACACCACGGATATACGCAATGACAGGAATGCCAGAGTTAAAAATATAAACTGAAAGCCAAATCTTTCTCACATAACTTAATCGAGCCCCCTACGAGCCCTCCGTCAAGTGATCTGTCCTCACAGTTTAATGAAACCAGTTCGTGTTAAAACTCGCCGTTATAACTCCCGTAAACTTAAAACGCCTAAAAAATAAAACGTAACTTTTGTAAGAGGAATGTGTTGGATTAAACGTGCACACGGATGTTGTAAATATATTTCTGTACTTGTACTTAATCATCACTTTTCGACTCCATGACCATTCTTCCATAACGTGTTGCTTCGTAAAGTACTTTTACAACGCTATATTTCATTTCAGTATCTGAGATTTTCTATAATGCCTCCAGATAGCCTCAAGGGTTCTCCATAAACAAGCTGGTCTTTGAGCGTAACTAACTGTACCCTATATCTATTTCGCCTTGTCAATGAAAGTATAGTCAAACCATATACCCAACTAGGTCCTACGTTGCACCGTAAGGCAGCTTTACTACCGTGCTATTATTGCTCGCATTAAACTCACTTGCATGTCATGACTGATGATATGATTCGGCAAATCTTGAATTTAAGGATTGAAGAAAAATGATTCGAATAAAAATAATTATTGGAAAAGTAATTTGAAAAACTCGATATATCACGGATAGGTATATATGTCAATCCATAGGACTTACTTACAGTTATTCTATAAATGTCACTTTAGATTATAATGCATATATGTGTATAGAGGCTTTTGTGTGCATAAAGAATGATATGGATAAGTTTGTGTATTCGTATGGGTATAAGAGAATAAGTATTAAGACTGGATATTTTGTCAGACAATAAAAAAATACTTTAGGAATTAAAATTAATATAAATAGATCTGTCTTGAATGAAGATAACACATTTGCCAAAAATTCTTTTTTCCTGTGAGTATGGTGTCAACCCTGAAGATAGGATAAGAAATAAAGTCCCGTAAATTAGGAATCAAATCGGAGAATCTGGTTCCAACCTCATTTTCAGAACCACTTTGAATGGGAGGAAATAGTGAGAACACATCAATCAAGGCCAAAAATCAGTTCACTTGGAAATGTAAAGTAATCAAGATTTTACCGGCACACGAGGGCTATCAATTGTGCCGTATAACAAAATGGCTTAAGAATAATAACAAGAAGGTCAACACCGCGCAATATACATCAACATTTAATTTTAGTAAGTCCATAGGTGCAAGACAAGACAGTTTTCCTTTTCATACCTGATAATTTTATACCTGCAACTCCCTGTACCATGTTATGATTGTCTTCAAATTTAAGATTAGCCCTCGTGTTAATCACAACTATGAATATTTCTTAAATCAAGTAATAGAAGGACTGTGTACAATTTACTCAACAATACTCACCGAATGGCTGACCTGGAAAGAGATATGACACGAAAAATAGAATGATTAATTTATCCGTTCCTGAAAGATCTCAATATGCACAGATTAAAGGAAAACTCATTTTAACAGTAATATATGGTTGAATAAAAGACAAGGATAATTGTTATAGGAAACAGAATTTTTTGAGATTTTTATTTCCAAATTTAGTTTTATTAAAATTGAAATGTAATGCATTATATCATCATGTTAATCAACAATACGTACAATCAATTGCTAGTTATGATTCTTATTTTTTTGCATAATGTTACATTTGAATTATACATTAACTTTTCCTATTTTGATGATGTATCTATTATTTCTTACAGCCGAACTTTCTGATATTGATATATTGTACAGTACAACTAGTGAGATACACTTATCTACATGAGACTGATTGCACATATTTATGTGATGTGATAACTTTTTTTATATTTTACATTTTCCAATTTTGTTATTTGATGGATCATGTGTGGTTTCAATCCAAATAAATATATTCTATTCTTTTCTATCATAAATTATAAAATTGATACCAGAAACAAGATGGCAGCTCCGAGTCAACAAAAAAGATCACACACGTCAGGCACAAACTACAAAATATTAAAATTACGCATAAATCAACAATATATATGCTCGATAGGATTTAAACAAGTATTTACTAATTTAATAATATTCGTTCCAATCAGCCAGGGTGACTTAAACATATTAATAATTGTTATTTTATTTTTGTTGAAAGAATTATCTTCCTATACATTAATCGGTTTCTCTATAAGCGGAGTCTAGTAATAAACGTAATCCTTGTTCTTTGAATGATGTTTAAGGCTTCCGGAATGGGTTATGCATACCAGTGCAAATGGGATATTTGACTTCTAGTTTATCCACAGTGGATGGAGCATAGTGTCCTTGTAACTCGGTCGAGTATAATATCGATGTCAAGAATAACGCGTATTGTGGAAGTTGCTGGGATTGGTGTTTAATTCAATCTCGCAAAACTTGCTTTAAAAAATTGTTACCAGTACCCGCGCAATCTATGAATATTTAGTTGTATTACCTATATATATATATTAAATTAGGAACAAATATATATTAATAACAAAGTGGGTAATAGCGATTTATTTCCAGACTACTAAACTTCACTTTGCAATCTTTCATTTATATAAATCCTGGGTTTTCTAATAATTTTTTTGTGTGGCAGCACATTTGACTCTGTTTTACTTCTAATTTTTGTTTGGGCGGATTAATAAGCGAGTGTGTGCCTGTTTCCATGTAAAGTTCTTCCTGGCTGTACTATATAAAACAAACCCCTGGCCACGAATCACAATACCAAACAAAAATTTATTGGCATCCAGGCAAGGCCAAACACCCTCTCGACCAGACTCAAGAAACATCCGATCGGATGAGCAAAAAAACTAAAGAGGAAAAGAAACTGTGAATTCGGCGACAGGAATTTCAAAAACTATATGGGCATTTTGAAAATCAATTTTGCAAGCTTGAGATTAAAAACAATCCCATTGCATCTAACCGGTCTCGCTCAATTATTAAGGCAAGCAATACACCTTTCAGACTTACAATGACAAGAGCACATAATGTATACAAATCGCGTAAACTAGGCTATATTTTACGTTTTTAAGCGTACAAATTTACAATATCAAATAGAATCTAAGCAGAAGATGGCACCTCAAAAACCTGAGGAGATTACGATTCACAAATCTGAAACAACTAAAGCAACTCATGCACACGTATTGAAAAAACATAGCAAAGTTGCACAACATCAATTAAAGAAAGTGTAACGCGTATTTTATTAATGCGAACACATCGTGCTCGAAGTTCCGGCAAGTAAATAAGTCTCAGAGCGCATAACATACCCAGTCTGGAATAAATGGCCAAGGCACAGGAACGAAGCCTACAATTCTAATTTTGGATGCTAACTAATGTATCAATTGTCAAAAACCAGCTGGTCATCACATACCCATATCGGACATAACTGATAAAGGTCAAAGTTTTCAATTCTAGAAATCAACAGTATTGTGTGGAACATAATAAACAATGATGAGCGGACTTTGTAATAAATTTTCCCAGGAAATTATTACGATTTAAACATCTGCAACTCATTGAGCACAATGAACCAATTTTGTGTATAAATGGGTGACCTAGAGTTGTGGCCCCTAACCTATTCGAGTCTGAGAGCCCCATAGATGCCAGATCGCTTGAAGTCCTAAAATTTACAGTAGAATCTGATATGCTTATATTTCCATTCACATCTGCTAGATTCAAATCCGCAATATCCTGCACTAACCTACTTGTGTCCTCAAATTTAATATCGGTCTCCATTTCTTGTTAGTTTAACAGTTAAATCGACACTTCATGTCAGGAAATCGGAATGCGAAAGTTGTATTGCTATAATTCCCCAACAAATAATCTGGAAGGAGATATACGTGAACAACTGAGTAATCAAATTACCTGTTCCAGAACGTCCCTTCTATGTGTGATTCAATATCAGAATAAAAGGCAATTATAGTAGGAATATATTTTTAAGATGTATTCGTGTTACTAGAGAATAAATGTTAAAAATGCAGCAGACCAAAAGATGTTAAGACCAGTCGAGGTGCAAGACACTCGAAAACTGAAAATGGCGCACGATTCAAAGTCAAGTATTTAAACATAGAATGTTCTGGAAAAGAAAAAGTAAAAATTCTTTTTAAATAAAATTCGTTACAATCAGTCACGGTGGTTTAAATATGTCAGTTATTGTTATTTTATATTTGGCGGATGATTTATCTTCCTCTACACTAGTTTTCTTTTGCAGTCTACATATAAACATGAACGATACGAATTACAATGCTTATTTACTGCATCGGCTATCGCGCTGTATTAAAAAGATCGCCTTATCTGCCTACCTGTGCAGAGTGGATAAGCAAAATCAAGCTACTGCAGGCAAAGTTATCCCCGATTCTGACTCTTTACTTTCCCATTCTCTTCTCAATCTTATAATTCTTCTCTTTTAGATATTACAAATTAGGTTGATGCAAATATCAAAAATAATTTAAGTATTCTATCATCGAGTAAACCAAGGTTAAGTTTTATCATAGATGCATTTACTGTGTAAGCTTTAGAACAACTTGAACAACAAGAAGCACTTGCAGGTAATTTGGATAAATTTGAAATATACGTAAGTTGCTTATCTGAAAACAGAATACAGGATCCTAAACGCATTACAGTAATGACTGCCCCATCCCTGACTATGCGTTATTAGCTTTGAATAACTGGTTCCATGGAGTTTTCTCAATCCGATAAATGGAGAGTTGGTATTGTCTTTAGCACAAGAACTGAAGTTTACTTAATTGAATGTGTCCTTTTAAATAGTCGACTTTGTGTACGTCTAAATATATATATATTAATATCTCAATGTATTTGCATATGCTCCTATCGATAACAACACAAACGTAATCAAGAACGATTTTTACTCCTAACTAAGCTCCTTAATAAGTACAACCGAAAGTTCAGATTTAGTCTTTGTTATGGGCGACGCTTTAGTAAAACAGAATTTCATTTAGGTGGAAGATAGACATTGAGCTTAACGCGCAAAGAATATAATGAACGGCTTTTGGACAGTTGCGGATAACGTTGGAATCAAATAGATCTTGTAGTAATTAGTTATAGATGGCAAGGTTTCATACAAAATTGTCGTTATTTTTGAAACACTTATGTCGTCTCGGACCATGCACTTGTAGATTTGCACTAAACTTTTCCGGGTGGATAAATAAGAATAAACCATAAATTTATGTAGGCAAACTCGAACAACAATTTGTCCAAAAATGGTGTAAAGATTATTAGAGTCAAAACTAACTGGTCTTGATAGGAGAAAATCGATTTTATTTGAATCTCCGTAGAAACAATCATCAGCTCTCTAAACAAATACTTCTGGTCGCGTTAAAGTCTAATACGAATTAAAACAAAACTTTACAACCAGCGGTGGTGTATATGAGGGCTGTTCAATTTCCCTCCTTTTGTTTAATTTTTGAATGGATAAATTATGAACAACATTCTTCCACACATTCAGGATGCAACTGTTTAAATTCTATCGCGCCGTGAACTAGTCGATCTTGACTATGCGGAAGATATTGTACTATTATTCGACGATGTGGGTGCTACTCAGGCTACATAGAATAGTCTCTGTATGAAATTGCACAGTCTAAATGCAAAATACGTTTTCAGGGTCACTCATCACTCACTCCAACACTGCAATTGCAGAATAAAGATCTAGAGATGGTTGACATGTTTCAATATTTTGGGAGCTCTAATACCTGGCGAGGTCAGAAAAAGAAAGGCAAATGCTATAGTAGCTTTCTTAAACCTGCGCCATTTATGGACAAACGCGTGTATTTTACTTTGTCTTAAAAGTCGTGGTTTGCAATGCATTTGTACGTGCAGTTTTAATTTACGCTAGTGGAACTTGGCCTCTTAAAATTGATGATTTTAGACGCTTATAGATATACGACATATTGTTGTTGGAGAAGCAAAACACATTTTGATTACCAAAAACGAATAACAAACGTTGAAATCCGTAGACATAATTTTGGATCTGCCAACAACTGCTCGTCGTTTGAAAAACATATAAGGCTCCATCAACTTTGTTGGCTCGATAACGTTTTGCGTATGCTCTCAATTCGAATGCCAAATAAAGCTCTTTCCTTTCATCCAGCACCAGATTGGTGTGAGAATCAAGGTGGGCAGATTTCGAGTTGGCAGACACATTTGAAGTCACTTACATCCAAATTGGGTATTTCAAGGCCTACTCGTCTGCCAGCATGGAGTCCACGTGCGCGTTATATTTCTTAGTTTGAAACTATTCGCGATATGGCATCGAATCGAGCTCAGTGGCGGTCTTGTTGTAGATGCCTAGTAGAATCAGCTTCGAAAATTTGTTTACTTAGAAGTGTAAAGTACTCTGCGAGGTTTGGTTTGTTTATGACGTGATATAGTCATAGCCGGAAGGAATCTGTATTGCTGAAGATGCCTTGCACTGATACTGACTTGGCTATAAAAAAGAACTGATTTAAAATTACCCTCGTTTAAAGTTGAGTTCCTTCGCGGTATATCAAATTGTTCAAATACACGTAATACAAATTCAGCAAATTTTTTATTTAACGTAGAACTAGTTAAGCATTTAGGAAGTAGTTAATTCTAGTCTCTCTATCAGACAAGAATGAAACCACAAAACATTCCAAAGTGCGAAAACGGATTAACAGATTGAACAAATAATACCGGAAAATTTGTCAAATAATACATTTTCTGGAAAAAATAAACGATTTTGAGAGAAACCAGCGGACACTTTGATTTTCTAAAAGCAAAAATTAATTTTTATATGGGAAATGTGAATCAGAATTTTACATTCGCTCTATTTATAAATGCTCATAATTTTCGGTACGGTCAAATTTTATATCTGTGACTACTATTATTTCTAGTTGTTTTTGCTGAAAATTGAAACATACATAAGTTTATTTAAATTTTATTAATAGCAGTTAATCAAAAGATTAGGCAGCAGACGCTTTATTTAAATGAGTTAACAGTAAATAATTTGCCATTATTTATTGTTTGCGGGAATTTCGGATTCTGATACAGAAAACTGTCCAGATTGGCTCAATTTAGAAAATGTTGGTTGTCCGTTTGAACTTGAGTGGTTCTGATCTGACATCAGTAATAAATGACGTAAATTGCTAGTATAAACTAGACATACGATTAGATCCCAGTTTCCCTTATCAAGTGTATTATAACGGTAAAAATTTGATGACGATGATTATTTTATACCTATAGTCATTGCTTTCGCTGTTTATTTTGTTACAATTAGTTGATTAATTAGAATTTTTATTTTATCCGTTGCACTTAACTTTTAGGCAAACATGACATTAATACAGTTGTTTAACTAATGTGGCATAGTCTGAAATCTTTTAGTATATCAAAAAGACGATTGCAGGGATCAAAATCTAAAGCTAGCTCCAGTTAAAGTTTAAGAATATCGCATTGCCTTTGGATTATCTATTATCTAGTTAATCAATTATTAAGAGTACAGTCCTTCATAATTTAATCCTTTAACTGGTCATTTATTATTTAAGGTTCTTAGGGATTTGAACTCTTATTAGAGTTTAATCCGTTTCCTTATCTTGTTTATGATTTCGTTAATTTTTTCAAGCTATCACTTATTTTATTTCATATCTGAGGCGTTTTATTTGACTAAATTTCATCAATTATCATAATTTGATTTTATTGTTTCTTGTTTTCCTTCCACACTGTGTTGAGCCCTTTCTTGTTCTACGTTATTCCATATTATATATATTTTAGAAATAATTCGTCTGACGCGTACAAAGGGCAAATTGTCGTCCATTGGCTGCAATTTCACTAAAATTGATGCATATTTTACTTGTTTATATTCAACTTCACAATTTCGTATTCTATATTAACGCACAAAAGAACATACATGGCGTACACTTAACTAAAAATATAACAATAATCAATTATTGAAAGCACAATCCTTCTGAATTTCATCTTTAACTGTTCGTTAATTATATTGGGTTCTTAGTGAATTGAAGGCTAATTAGACTTTTATATTTGCTCATTTAATTTCTTATTCTTTCGTTAACTAATTTTCATTATTTTCTTCTCTAAACATCACTTATTTTATTTAATATCTGAAGTTCCTTATTTGACTATTTTTCATCAATGATCGGAATTTCATTCCTTGTTTCTTACTTGTGTTATGTAACTTCAAATTTTATCAACACAATAATTAGGTTAGCGCGTGCAAAAATAAAATTAACATCTATTGATTGCAGTTTCATTTAAATTAATGTTATTGAAAAAACCAATTCACACGTGCTTAGCTTTTCTGTTATCGAATTTTCATCAATTACCTTGGCACGTAGTATGGAGAGTGTATCTAATTTGTTAGGCTCCTCATATTAAAATATGGGTGCGATTTTAATTACGTAATTCCACATGGTGAGTGTTAAACAGTAGTCTACCACATGTAACTGATAAAATATTATTCAGCCATTCTGGTTTCACTTTGTTGATGGTATGTATCAGTTATGAACATTCACACACACGTGACACTCACCTATCTAGTGATAGGTCATTCAGAAGTGTACATTACATGGCTAGTAAAAATAATGCACCTGCTTCATTAATATGTTTCATAATTTGTGATGTACTGTAAACTGAATAAGGATCCGGTCAACTGCAGCTGAAATAACTGCAACGAAGAAAACAGCTGAAACTCAGTATGTGTTAGTCATAACACATATCAGGTAATTTTGATAAATCCAGTTTCCCATTTTTTCGTTCTTATAATCCCATTGTGCTGATCTTACTTGTGTTTGCGCTCAATTTAATACCAGTTAATTATTGTTTATTTGCGTGACTCGTGACTAGTCGAGTTGGTAGAACTTGTGAATATTTAGGCCGGATGCCTGTTGTTTGTAAAAAATCACTTCGTGTGTGTAAAATTCAATTTCCTAAGTGCGCTGCTTGAACAATATCCTAATAAATAGCTGATTTTTGTAACGGTGCCAGGCCCTTTAAAATATTTTTTTAGTAAATGATATTGGATTCTGTTTATCAATGGTTTTTACGTACGGCGAATTTATACGCTGCTACACATATATGAAAATTTGTACACGAGGATTTGAGTGGAAATGCATTTTGCATATTGGCATCAAATTCTGTGATTCATTATGCTAAATGTAATGTTAAAATATGAATTATAGAAATTTTCCTCAATTATTGGATTTAATTGCCGTACACTTATTAAGGCCTGTAGGTCGTTTCTAAATGGTAAATTAAGGAAAGCGTTTTTGACGGTATTCTCTGTTTTGTGAACTGTTTCGAGTAGCTGTTCAGAGGCAAAATTTTACTCACGTATCTTATTTATTCTTCGATCTTGTTTTCAGAGCAGATCATTCTGGTGCAGTTGGCTAGGTTATTAATTAGATGTCGTTTGTGAGATTTTAGTACACTTCTGCTATATTGAATGTAGTTCCCAATAAAGGTAGGCTTTCTATGCAATGACGGCGTTAAATTACCATTTACTTTTAGAGAGAGTTGGGCCTCCTAATGGAAAAGCGTCATCTTCCTCTCCGTCAGAGCGAATTTGATATCAAAATTTACTAGCCTATTTTTGGGAATTCAGCTGAGACTTTCTGCGTCTGGAATTTACAGCGTTGACTAATTTACATACCTTTTGTAAAATCTGCGCTGATAAATTTTGTTTTCATGATCGCTTGCTGAAGAATTTGCATATACTTCTGCCAGTTGAGTTGCAATGCAGCTTTACATAACTATGTCATTGACCAGTTTTAAATATTTACATTCATATGTAAGTTACATGTTTTTGTTCACGCTAATATGAGATCTTGTTGGACATTAATATCTATTGGACTATCCAAATACACATTCAGTAAGTTTCCACAAAATTACCAATGTTTTTTTCCAGAGGAACTATCGTAAATAAATATAAAAGTCAGGTGCCGCCATTTTTTCTTTTAGATAGTTTCTTCTCTCTGATTTTGTTTGCGTTTATGATGCTTCGTAATGGCTGTATAAATTTGTAGAAGAATTAGCTGGTTTATGTTATAATATGTCTTTGATTGACATAATGGGCGGCTTCGGAGGGGCGTCTAAGATTCCTGGTCTAGTATCGGAATCAGGCATTTCTGTATATTTTTCAAAAAAATTGATTTCTAATTAAATTTTGTTGTCTTGTTTTTGTTAAATCTTTCGTTTTTATTTGGTCAATCATTTATGATCTGGTTTGTGGACACTATTTAGTTCGGCTTCATGTATAATAGATTCTGATCCTTTATCCAGTTGTGCAAGTCGTATGGTAGGAGGTTTTGTAGCTAATGTAAGGGTTTTTGCGGGGTAGCCATCTATTTAGTGATGTTATACCTTACCTACATATACCTGGTAGCTGCTGATGGGTGCTGTAAGAAGGCTAAGTCGAATAATTATAGGTATATTGTACACAATGTTGCAATAAAAATAATCACAGTTAGTCCAAATTGACCGTGGTCTAGACGGCAACAAAACGATATATTGTCAACAATTTTGAAAGTCTTATACACAAGTAATTATCAATTCACATTTAAACAAATCGGACCGTGTCCTAGACGGCAAAAAAACGATGTTTTGTCAACACAAGTAATTATCAATTCAAAAACGTCTGAATCGTGATGAATACATGTAAATGATTGAAAATATATGATAATATATATAAAGTCACTGGCAAATATTGTCACTGATAATTGATGGATAAAACACGTGTAAAAACAGTCTTGAAAAACATCATAAATAATTATTCCACTGTTTGCTAGGATTTTAAATTGTTTAATTATTATGATCAATTGAACTATAGAATTTGTGAATGCGATTAAGGAACATCTGATATCTTGATGCGTGAAATCACATCTGAATGCAAAGGAAACTATCGATCCACATATGCACTATAATCCACCACATGGTCCCTGCGTATTGCGCGCGGGTGTGCGTATTTATTAAACAAAACAAATTAAGATTTAAAAGCAATGTTACTTCTAATTTTACTTTCTAATTATTCATCATCCTCATACCAAAGCAAGAACTGACTAATGTCTTACTGCCATATAACCATAAACGTGAAAACAATTTAGCAATTCTAATTATTCGTGGTTTATACAAGTGAGAGAGAAAGAGACATAGATAAGGACAACTTAGTTCTTACGAGCATAACTATTAAGATAAGTCACAGAAGTGAGGAAATCTAAACATCTACACAGCACCATTATGGCCAAATCAGTTTCAAGGGAAGGCAACAACAGAAATACAGCTGCCTTGCGAGTTTTGCTTTTTTACGTCAATAACAAAACCAAACCTCACAGATAATTTTGCCCTACTAAGAAAAGAGTGTTACTTAAAAGATTCTACTCGATATCTGCATCAAGGTCCCCACTGAGCTCGATTCGATCCTATATCGCGAAGGGTTTCTAACCAAGAATGCCCATGTGGATCGCATGCTGCCAGACAGATCAGTCCTATAATACCCAATTTTATGTAAGTGAGATCAACTTTTTCTGCTATGTCAAAATCTTCCCACCTTGTGTCTTACGCCAATCTAATAAAACGGTCTTGAAAAAACCATCAAAATTAATTAATCCACTGTTTGCTAGGTTTTAAAATTATTTAATTGTAATAATCCATTGTACTCTGCTATTCTGATACGTAGAATCATATACGACCAGTAAATCACTTGCATTAACTGAGAATAATTAAAAGAAGAGTAATTCCACAATGGCACTATAATCCACCAAATGCTCCCTGTGTATTGCGCACGGGTGTGCGTATTTATTAAACAAAATCCTATTAATTCCAATTAAAATTGTAGTTCAAGAAACCTCAATTTAAATTGCTTGAAACTAACAGAGATTTTTTCTAAAATCACAGTTAAGAGAAATAATGTGTAAAAACAGAGCTAGATTATTTGACCTTTAAGAGCACTATATTAGTCAAAATTTAACGTCGTTCGGTTGTAACGCGGAGCCGCGTATTACAGTATAGATGTGTGATTGTAGTTCATCTAGTTGGTCTCTGTCTTATTGTTATGGTTCGATTGCCTTTGAAATTATTTATGCATTGTTGTAGGTCGCTGAATAGGTTGGCCTTGATTCCTTGTCAATTGAATGCTTATGAGGGCGATGTCTTCTGTTAAGTCCTTGTAGAAGATTTCCTTATTAGCATTGATGTCAGTAATGTCGCATCCACTTAGATTTAAATTAATTGTGCGGAATGTTGCTCTTAAGGTGAATAGGTTTTTTCCATGTTTTGACAAGAAAGCCTTTGAATAATTTCGAATAAATGTATCAGGATTAGTAGAAAATGTCAAATGATTAAGGATTGTTTTTTCAAATCTCTTGTGAATTTCCACATTCATTTGTCAAATCTCATTATTATGACTCTCTCCGGCTTCAATGAATGGCATTGAATTCGCCCCTTGTTTAAATTTTTAGATTGGTGACCAATTGATTAAATAATTCTTTGACCCTCGTGCAGTTTTCATAAGTTGCCAACCATGACATTAGCCAATAGGCGGCTTATACTTTTATTGGTTGGTTTCTTCTTCAGCGCTTAAGAAATCTTTGGCACCACATCTGTATTTAGATAAAATTTGAAGAGCTTGATTATTTCCAGAAGTTCGGAATTCATACTATTGGTTAAAATATGTGTTCTGTTCTTTACGGGTACAAAAGCATTCCCAACTCTTTAATATTCTGTTATTTCCATAGTTTTTTTTAATTTGATAAAACACGTTTAATATCAAAATATCTGCTTATTTGCATCACTGAACATTAATAAGATTATTTTAATCGTACAATGTTTCACACCACATTCAGCATAAAAAATAAACAGCAATTGGCAAACATAATCAAACAACATTTAACATAAATTAATTTAAAATTATTTGATATCATCATAGCAATCAGCTTCTTCTGGGCATATTTATTTAATCGTGTCACTGGGTCAATTTGCTAAACTTCTCAATTATGAACACAGTCCAAATAAGAAGTGTACGTATACGTAGCCTTTTATATAAAACAAGAAATTCAAGCTCCAGTCATTCAAATATTTCTCCAACATGACGTTTCCTATTTTGGCCACGGATCGCGCAATCTAAATTCAATTGGCCGGCATCCGATCGAGCCAGATCAACTATTTGATCAGTACCAACAAATATTCAATAGGATTTGATACAAACTGCATTAAAACAACTGAACAAATTACATCACTATCATCATTAACAATGACAAAAGTTGCATAACACTGTGAGCGATCAACACTGAAATCTACACACCCCTTACTGTTACAGAAGTAATAAAATAAAACACAAGCCCAAAGCAATACAAAAGACAACAAACGAAAAAAATCGTTTCTATTAGCCATAGCAAAGCACACGTGATTTTTTAACAGTAAACAGTAAAGCATAAATGGATGTGCTTTTTTGACAATAAAATTACTGAATAGAACACCTTCCCTCAAAACAATATTCCCGGAACAATTGCTCACAAGACCTCGACATTCAAAAGATTCACAACGACAGTAAAACGTGGTATATTCTAATGTTAATTTACTGTAATCCCAAAAAATTAAATAAAAAAGAAACTCAGTCTATTGAATTTATACCAAAAGATTTGTGATTTGCTAATAAGTCAAAATAACAGAACTGATCTTCGTATCCTGGCGCAGTCACCAATTTTGTAAAACGCCACAGCTTCAACTAAATTCCGTACGACATGACAGAGTTAGTAAGGAGTCAGGATGACTGAGATTTTGTACTGTTGGGAGCCTTTATTAGGTCCGGTAAATGCCGAGAAATTTAGTTAGTCTAGCAGTGTCTAGAAATACTATTAGACACTTGAGACCAGTTCTGGTTGATTTGTTTGGTGTACCTTCAGTTGTGGTGTTGATATCAGTGGCCAGTGAGTAGCAGAGTAACCTCGTTGAAATTCTGTGGTAACTGGCACACGTCAGGGTACAATAAATAGATGTTACTCCATCTCACTAGTTGTGCAGCAACAATATTGGCCTGACTGAAATTGCCAATGTGCGTGAATTAAGTCCAAAAATAAGCGTAGCTGAAAAGTCCGAATGACAGCAGACACCACGCGCACGTAGCGCACAGTAGAATGCAAACGCGATAACTGACGGGCATGGTAAATTGACCGTTTTTAAATAGCATTAAATATAAAGCTAGAACGCCATTGGTTAATGGCAAATTTTGCTTGTTTTAATTGGCGCCGCGTAAATTATATTTAAATTTCATTCGCTGAATATGTCGATGAATTATTCTAAAACCGTTACATCACTTTCCTCTCTGAAAAATGAAAATATTCCTTTCGGAAAGGCTTGATAAGAAATGCATGGCAGAGTTCAAACCAAATTAAGCAACTGACTATTATTCTGCCGATAACTATAAAAATGCACCGCAAATGCTGGGCTAAAGTTTGCTTGTTGGTTGCTCGAACAATGATATGATGCCAAATAATCACTAGAAATTGCAACACAAATTGTTAGCCGTAGTGGCCGGTCATACTAAGTGAGGCAAAATAGAGCAGTATAAGGTTTGCGAGCCGCAACGTGAGGATTTTAAGAGAGATTGCCACTGAAGTTGCCGGGTTCAAGTTAAAACCTAGACAGGCTGGATCGCCGTCATTGTGTTTGAATACGACCAAAGGAGCTAGTGTGTGCTCGACATTGTCGTAATAATATTCGTGGAGTGGTCGCTTTGCAACTGATGAAGTTGAGTTATGCATTGAAAGTTGTCAGTACCATGATATTGTAACGCGCGGCTACAATTTACAACCCAACGAGTCTCAATTTTGACAGATCCGGGTCAACTTAGGGTCACATAGGCTAATTCTGGTTTTAGGCAATCTTTCTCCTAAATAAGATTTTAGAAACAGCCTCTGTTAGTTAAAAGCAGTTTTGGTGGAGAATTCTTTCTCTGCAATTTTATTTTTAATTAATGGTGTTTTGTTTAAAGCAACACACACCCGCGCGTAACACGCCCTAGAATGCAGTGAATTACAGTGTCAAATCTGTTATATCCAGGATTTACATTTTGTGTGCCCAGGTTCGAGACTTGTCCGTGGTAGATTCTGGACAGTATGGGATGAGTTCTCAATAAAAAAAACCGGTCAGCCCGATGAACTGCCTTTTCAACATTATATAATACTTAGTTTATACTGACTAATGTATTTACATAATTGGTCAGGTGTTTACATCAATATGGCAACCTTGATTAAAGTAAGTATGTACATAAATACCTGGAAAATTCTACATTTGATTAAATTCACGCATTATTCGAGTACCCTTGCGTCACGAGTAGCCATGTTTTCTATTGATGGTATTTCAATTGTTTTCTTTTAATACACTTTATGTTTTTTTAAAGTTTTAGGTAAGCATGCAAAATATTTTATGTTATTGGATTTTCTCAGTAAATTATGTTATTTTATGACGAAATATATTCACATAAATGGGTCAAATTAAGATAAATAATTATAAATAATATCTATTGTCATATAAGACGCCAACTTCAGCGTAGTCTAACAGTCGATCTCAAATCCTTTTGGACTAGAATGACTAAAGAATTGAAATAAATATTCGCGTCAAGTAATGGTCGCATTTTTTCTAACTTATTTGTGCAACAGATTCCAGAAAATTCAAAGTCAACGAAGATATAAATGATGATAGCAATCATTTAATAACCGATAAAAAAAAGTCTGACGAAAAGTGATGTTCTCACATCATTTGTTAATATTATACGCGCACTCTACACAAATACTTCTGCTCTCGTTAACGTCTTCAACGATTTAATGCAAAGATTTACAACCAGTGGCTATGTTCGTCAATGCTGTCCAATTTACTCATTTTTGTTTAATCTTGTAATCGAAGTTATTATTGTGAACAGCACTCTGCACACATTCAGGGTGCAGTTGTTGAAGTTCTAGCTGAGACCAAACTAGTCAATTTGGACTATACACAGACAATAGGAATGCTGCTCAGACCACCTTAAATAGATTAGCCGACGTTCCGTCTCGATGTGAAATTCGCACTCTCTAAATGTAAAATACGTTTATAGAATCATCCACCACTCACACCAACTATGCGACTGCAGAATGAATATCTAGAGATAGTTGGCACGTTTCCCAATTTTTTGAGCTCTATCGATAACTGGCGAGTTGAGAATATTAATCGCTAAAGTTATAAAAGCTTTCTCGAAACTGCGTCAGTTATGGAAAAACGCGACTATTTCAGTCTGCAAGAAAAGTCGTGATTATTATGCATCTTTGCGCGCATTTTTACTATATACTAGTGAAACTTGGCACCTTAGAGCTGATAATATAAGACGCTTACAGGCATTCGACCATCGTTGTTTGAGAAGCATAGCACATGTTTATTACTACCAACAAATAACCTACTTGGATATCCGTAGACGTATTTTTGGATCTGCCTTCAAGTGCTCCTCGTTATAAAAACAAATAAGGCTCCATCATCTTCATTGGCTCGGTCATGTCTTGCGTTCGCCCGAAATTCGATTGCCAAGTAAAGCTCTGCTATCAAATCCATTTAGTATCATTCTTTTCTTATTAGGGCAAAATTATCTGTGAAGTTTGGTTTTGTTTTTGACGTAAAAAAATTAAAACTCGCAAGGCAGCTGCATTTCTGCTGTTACCTTCCCTTGACACTGATTTGGCCATAATTGTGCTGTGTAGATGTTTAAATTTTTTCACTTCTGTGACTTATCTTAATAGTTACGCCCGTAGTAACTAAGTATACTTTTTCTATGTCTCTTTCTCTGTCTCTCTCTTGTATAAACCACAAATAATTTAAATTGCTAAATTTTTTTCGCTTTTATGGTTATATGGCAGTAAGACATTAGTCAGTTCTTGCTTTGATATGAGGATGATGAATCATTATAAAGTAAAATTAGAAGTAACATTGCTTTTAAATCTTAATTTAATTCATTGTATGATGATGCAAGTTGGTATTTTATCATTTATTGAGATGTCAAAAATTGTTTGTTATCGTTTCATATAATAATGACTGTTTACAAAATAATAGCTGACAATTGGAAATTTAATTTACTAGGAAAAATGAAAACATCGTGTAATAAGTAATAATGCGCATAATTTTTAGAAAATGTAATGGTCTTTACAATTTAAAAATTGATTATAGATCAGTCCTTGGAGCACATGATGCCAAACGTGACGGAATTTAGGTCGGTTTCAAGTTTATTAAATATCCAAACTAATTAGAAGATGTAACTTACTTGCAAGACCGTTCTTCTTATTTAGGGCGTGGAGACATCAAAAAGTAAGATTTACTCTTTTTTGCGTAGATGAAATTAACAGCCATGCTACAAAGGCGGCGGTCTTATGTGATAGCACCCTTTCTTCTCTGTTTGTTAAACTTGTGCTAATTTAGTTTGTAAATTAAAAGTGATGTATTATACACTTCTGCTAATTCTGTTCTGTAACCAATGGTTTATATAATTTCCCTATTAATTCTCTAGAGATCAATATTAATTTTCAGACTAACTTATCAATGCAACTTGTATGCACGATTCTGCTAACATTAAATTTAAAGAACATAATATTTCCAAAAATGGTTATTCATATTAAATTTTATTTATTACTGTAGGCCAGAGCTCTTCAGGTTTTAATATGAAAGAGCTTATGCATAATTTAACTGATTGTCTCCATTATACACCAGTATTTAATCATGCTGTAACACGTGGCTTCGCGTTAACACCCAACGATGTTCAATTTTGACAAATATAGTTCTCTTTAAGGTCAAATAATCTAACTCTGTTTTTATACAATATTTCTCTTAACTGTGATTTTAGAAACAATCTCTGTTAGTTTCAAGTAGTTTTGATCGAGATTTATGGAACTGCAATTTTAATTGTAATTAATAGGGTTTTTTTAATAAATACGCACACCCGCGCGCAATGCGCGGGGAGCATGCGGTGGGTTATATTGCATATGTGGATCGATAGTTTCCCTCGCATTCAGATATGATTTCACGTATCAGGACATCAGATGTTCCTCAAACACATTCACAAATTCTATAGTTCAATGGATTATTATAATTAAACAATTTAAAAACCTAGCAAACAGTGGAATAATTATTGGTGTTTTTTCAAGACTGTTTATACACGATTTTTATCCATAAATTATCAGTGAAAATTTTTACCAGTGACTTTCTTTACGTCATCATATATTTTCAATCATTTACATGTATTAATCACGATTTAAACGCTTCTGATTTGAGAATTACTTGTGTTGACAATATATCTTTTTGTTGCCGTCTAGAGCACGTTCCGTTTAGTTTAACTGTGTATCGATAATTACATGTGTTGACAACATAACGTTTCGTTGCCTTCTTGAGCACGGTCAATTTGGACTAACTGTGAATTTTGTTTTTCTTTGCATCATTGTGTACAATATGTATGATGATTCGACTTAGCCTTCTCACATCACCCATCGGAAAAAGGTTGGAGACTAATCATAAGCAAGGAACAAACAGCAGCAGCTACCAGGCATATGTAGGTATGGTATAGTTTCACAAAGTAGATAGCTACATCGCAAAACCTCTCACATTAGCTACAAAACCTCCTACATAAATAGTGCCCCGTTTCGTCAAACTCCCAGCCAGCAAAGAATTATTCAGCATCTAGATTTTGAGAACTCCAAGCACTTTGGATGAATGCCACGAAGGAAAGTAAATTCTAAGACACATATCACAGAAAAACACCCTCTCGAGATCAGAATGCTCGAAAACTGCCGCATGATGACGGGTAAAGACGATGTTAAACTGCCATCTATTCTCGACAACACTCACACACATAATATGACGTCGAGTTCAGGAAATGCAGGAAGCCCGGTGTTGAGGCCAGCAACAGGCCGCACCAAATCATGGACACAGTAAAAAATATGCCAATTTGATCTAGACTACCGTGAAGAGTGGTTCGACGATTTTTTTATTGGCCAAGTTGTGCAATATAACAGACGAGGGTTCTATATTTTTGAATGCTTGGGAGACAATCCCAATGTCTTTCAGACGCGGACTAAAAGATATTCGGCATCGCGCCGTTAAGCAACGCTTGACACCAGATCGATAAGACAGTCTTACAGAATTTATGAGCCAGATATACCAAGGTAGCCGCACGCCTTCTGAGCTATTTAGGGAATTCAACCTGCTCCCTCCGGCACTTCAAGAGATGGCCACGTTCCCGCGCGAATCCGCTGTAGTGCAAGACGACGTTCTGCCGGTACGTCTAGACAGGTGGTGGACGAAACACCGCTACAGCTCACCTGCCTCAGAGAAAGGTTACATCACCTCACGACTGTCCGAATCCCAATCCGCCGCATCATGAGCCGGAACAAATGTCACCAATGAGCGCCTCGTCAGCCTGCTCGAGAACCTCACAACTAGGCAAAATTTGGCCTCAGTCAATGCCGTCCATAATAGACGCGACCAGAGCTGGTGTGACCAGCGTCGACCACCGTCCCGGAATAGCGCCAGGATGTCGACGTCAAGAGGCCGGGCCACTGTTCCACAATTAACAGCGATGTGGTGTCCGCATCACTGCATCTATGGCTACTCCACACGGTATTACTTTAGAAACGGCTGCACATTCCCACACACAGACGTGACGTTTAAGTGGGCGCGGTTACCTTCAACAACTCAGGAGGATCCGCCCACGGAAGGTTCGGAAAACTGCTAGGGTCAGCCTCCAATGCGGCAGTAGAGGCTGATCACCCCAAGATCGTTGGCCGCTCCACGTCTGATGGCTCGAAGCATGTTGCTTTTGCGGTAAAGCGCAACCAAACAGTTGTATTTACAGCGACGGCTCCAGTCAAGTCATGGGTCAGATGTAACCTTACTACGCCACAATTATTTAGAACCTACCTACCCAGTCGACACCAGCAATCTGACCTGCGCCAATGCCTTCAATATAGCGATGTTTGGGGTACGAGTACAGACAATCTCGTTCTCCAACTCAAATAGATGTTTCAATTATCCTTTCATCATTGCCAATACGACAAGAAACATCATTGGACGTGACTTTCTCGAACACATCGACCTCACCATTGTTCCAAGAACACGATAGATACGCACTGCAGGCAATTTATTGCTTTCATCAGCGCTAAAACATATGACTGGGGCCGAAGCAGTCTCATCCATACAGCTAATTCCTCCAGTTCCTCATGTACCACAATTAGACGATGTTCTGAAACGAAATGAAGAGATCTTGAAACCTATGTCCTTTATGCCCAATCTCAAGAGGAAGCGTGTCATCACAGTCCACCATATCATCTTATCAAAAGCACTTCCTCATCCTTCAAGAGCACGTTCATTCGCACCACACAAACATAAGGCCGCCGATTAAGAATTCGCCATGCTACGTTAACAAGGCATCTGTACACGATCAAGCTCACCTTATGTATCGCCTGTGGTAGTAGTACCAAAGAGTGAACCAGCAATATTCCGGGTGTGCGTGGATAATCATATTCACAATTCTTGCACACAGTCTGATTCGTACATTCTGCCAAATACAGCTGACCTACTCAGATACGCTATCGGTCATGCTGTGTATTCAAAGCTCGACCTAGTGAAAGTCTACAATCAAGTACCGACGGCAAAAGACTCCGTATCACATACTACACTCAGATTCACCGGAAGTTGCACTCAAGAATATCATTATATTCACTTCGGTCTCAAGAATGCCTCGCAAACCTTCTAACGTGTTATGGACGATATACTAGATGGTCTTCCATTTGTATTTCCCTACTTAGACGACATCCTGGTATTTTCCAACTCAATGTCCGAACACATACGACCATTCTTGGGCAGGATGAACTACTATTCTCGATTCGTACCCTGCTTTGCCAAGATGCTGGCACCTCTTCACAAATATCTCGTGCCAGACACCGTTTTGTTAAGAAATCACAACTGATTCAGCTCAACGTGGACGACATGCAGGCTTACGAGGATGCTAAAAGATCCTTATGCAAATCGACCATGCTACATTCTCCTGATTGTTCTCAAAATTTTGAATTGATCATTGACGCATCCGACGTTGCCATAGGCGCAGTAATTCAACAGTCCAGCAATGGCATACACTGACCTATCGCCATCTCCTCGCAAAAACTACAATCCTGCGAGACGCGATATGATACAGTAGGGAAAGAGTTACTCGCAATTTACCGGTCGATCCTACACTTACACACTAATCTGGATGGCCGAAATTTCAAGATCTACAAAAACACCATCCCTCTACTTCTGATGCTTAGAGGAAAGAAAGAGTATTTATATTCTAGTGTCAATTCACAACTGACACGAATACACGAGTATGAATATGAAGTCACTTATGTCAAAGGATCAGAAAACGTGGTCGCAGACTCCCTAAGCCGCCCTTTAGAATTCTGTGCCTCTATCCTGTGTCCTTCACCTATAAGCACTCGGGAATTCAAAGCAGCTCAGCAAGATGATCCATCACTTCGGACATTTGACGTCAATCACTCGAAATCATTTGATTATGATGGAACTCTGCTGCAGTGTGAAATAACTGGCGTGGCCCTCGGCAGTTTATACCTGAAAAACACCGTCACAAGATCTTCGATGTTTACCATTCAATGTGCTACCCATCTGGCGAAGACTCAGTGGAAATTCTATCCAGAACGTATTTTTTGGCCTGACATGCGACGAGATGTCAAGAAGTGGTCAAAACCATGTCTAGAATGTCAGAAATACAAACAGACGAGACACACCAAAACGGCGCCACAAGTCATTCAAGTGACCAAAGTACGGTTTACGCACGTACACGTTGATCTGGTAACCTTACCAGTCGTGAACAATATGCAATATTTACTGTCAATACGGGATTGCACCACTCGATAGTATGAGGCCATACCACTGCCAGACATGAAGCAAGAAACTGTCAGTTATGCTTTAGCGCTCAACTGGTTTGCTCGGATTGGCGCTACCGCTGAAGTGACAACCGATCGTGGCGCACAGTTCCTCGGCAAAGATTTCGCAGCCCTACTGAAATACTATGGAGTCAAATACTCCGTGACTGCGTGTCGCAATCCGAGAGGAAATGGTTTCCCCAAAAGGCCACACGGGGAACTGAAAGCAGCACTCAAGACGAGTTCAGAAGAAAATTGGCTTGCGGCTTCACCAAAAGCACTCCTATCAATGGATACAAGACCTCGTGAGCCGACCAAATGTAGTTCCGATGGAATAGTATTTGGCGAATGTCTACGGCTACCTGGCAAACTATCCGTTCACGCTCTGAAACTGCGATAAGGATGAATGTTCCGGCATTTCTGTTTCCACTTCGAAGTTACCTACAGTATAACGTTCAGATTTGGCTGATCTGTCCTACACGTCAGCAAAATGGTCCAATATATAAACGCAAAGATTTTGGTAGCTGAAAATGGTTCTTCGTCAACAATGACATAAATAACAGGATTCTAGCAATATCAAAGCGCGGTCCTTAACGTGCGTTAGATCGACGTCAGAATTACATTATTTTGGAGATTAATGGCAAAGCTGAGGCTGTCTCCAAACACATATTATCCCCGGCCGATGTTGATCCAAATGACTCGCTGTTCTGCGATGTTGACCTATCAGGCGGTGAAGAAACGATGATTCCACTTCCAGGCAGTTTTGCTGACTACGATTTGACGCCCGACATCTCACCAACAATCGATCCAACTGACGCCGTCACGCCGCCGCGAGATATAGAGGAACCAGAATCAGTGACGACAGAGCCAACATCAGTGGTTAAACGTTGGAGCAAAGCCAAAACACTTCCTGTAAGGTTAGCCTCCTTCATTGTGTACTAATTTTCATTGTCGGGGGGTGTATGTAACACGCGGCTTCGCGTTACAACCCAACGATGTTCAATTTTGACAAATATATTTCTCTTTAAGGTCAAATAATCTAACTCTGTTTTAACACAACATTTCTCTTAACAATGATTTAAGAAACAATCTCTCTTAGTTTCAAGCAGTTTTAATTGAGATTTCTTAAACGGCAATTTTAATTTTTATTAATCGAGTTTCGTTTAATAAATACACACACCCGCGCACAATACGCAGGGACCATACGGTGGATTATAGTGCATATGTGGATCGATAGTTTCCTTTGCAATCAGATATGATTTCACGCATCAGGCCATCAGATATTCCTCAATCACATTCACAAATTCTATAGTTCAATGGGTTATTATAATTAAACAATTTAAAAACATAGCAAACAGGAGAATAATTATTTAAGATGTTTTTCAAAACTATTTTTACACGTGTTTTTTTCATCATTTGTCAGTGACAATATTTACCAGTGACTTTATTTATATCATCATATATTTTCAATCATTTACTTGTAATTATCACGATTTAGAAGTTTGAGAATTGATAATTACTTGTGTTGTCAATATATCGTTTTGTTGCCGTCTAGAGCACGTCAATTTCGACTAACTGTGAATTTTGTCTTCCTTTGCAGCATTGTGTACAATATACGTCTGATGATTTGACTTAACCTTCTCACACCCCCCTTTGGAAAAAGGTTGGGACTAATCATAAGCACCGATCTCAACAGCAGCTACCGGGCATATGTAGATATGGTATAGCTTCACAAAATAGATAGCTACCCCACAAAACCTCTTAAATTAGCTACAAAACCATCTACAATGCTGCGCGTAAATTGTACATTTTTCTAATATTAGTGTTCTAACGGTTCAAGAAAGTAAGTGGGTAAGATATCTCATAATAGCTCATAAGCTATACATTGAACTTGAAAAGTTTTTTAAGATTAAATCAATTTTTTGAACTGGGTTATTTAAATACAAAATAGAATGGCAGTCAATTTAGATACACATACTAAAGTATAATTTTAACTGACGTTATTTTTTTAAGGTGGACATGTGCGGGAAGATTTACTAGAATAAAATAAGGTTTATAAATTATTCATTTAAGATGTCAAAGGCGAATCTCTTAAATGCTTCTACAGTCTGCTAAAGATTCCATACAAAATTTCGATTCATTAAAATGTTGTATGAACTTCCATTAGGTTTGTCGTCGATTTAACAAAATTACTCATTTTATAATTTCACCACAAAAAAAGTTATTTATATTTTTTTATTTTCATCTCATACACATGAAAATAATAAAAATTATTATTAAAATTGGTAATCACGACCATAAATTAAATATTGTAATTTTCTTTTAATTGTCCATCATTAAACTGCTTTGTAATTTAAATTATGTATATTGGTATTTTAGGTGCACTCGTGCTTTTGAAGCGAAAGAGCGTTTAATGGAAACCATTCGGACTGCTTTGCTACAGTAACGTTCTTTACAAAACTATCTTTACAAACGTATTTGGTGTTGATAATAGCAAAACTAAATTACTATTATTTGATGATTCAGTTCAGTATACGGGTCCACAAGATTTTGTTTCTTATTCACCATCAGCTAGAACAAAAGGTGTTTGGGCTGGATATGTGAGTTTCAGCAGGAAAGTTTTATATATTTACATTTTTGCCATGAAGATAAAGGCAAAGAGTATTAGCAAAAATGTATAAGTATCTACTCGTAAACAATTCGTCAGACAGGAAATGCCTTTTATTTCAGGCAGTTGTCGTGTTATATGTCATTATTAAACGCAAAAATCAAATTCATTTTTTCTGATCAGTTATCTTTTAGAGTATGAGGGCAATTCTGCTAAACCTTGAATATAAGTGATATATATATATATATATATATATATATATATATATATATATATATATATATATATATATATATATATATATGTATATATATACAATAAAATCGTGCAAGTCTTTTTGAATTCAATTCCTTTTCCACAGGTGGCATGGTGTAAATTCTATAACGATAGATCATAGGAGGGCATTTGGTCATATGAATTCTACACTTTCAGATGCATTGTGCACAGGATATTTATTGTAAGGTAAGAAATGTCAATTTTTTTATACACTGACGATTCTATGATAAAGATACGCTTGTTTTCGTGATTCTTATATTTACTTCATCTCGCATATTGCCTGGATTACTTATACAGATTCCAATATATGTAAACATCTTATCTTCTTAAAGACCCTTATCTTGTATATTAGGTAACGTAAGTGATAGATGATTTTCTAGAAGTATATTATATTTAGCGTGTGCGGATTTCATACAAGAAAAAAGAACGAAAACTTAAAATCTAGTCAAAAAGTCATAGGAAAATTCTAAATTGTTGAATATTAATAAAATTTTGTCTGTATAGTCAAAATCAACTAATCCACTGCAGGGAAAATGGACACCGTTGGCAGAAATCACTGTAAATATAAAAGTTTCGGATAATTTATTTTCGACCATAATACGACCATAGTGGTTGTGCAAAGAGCATGTTTACTATTTGCAAATTTGGTAGATATATCATTTAGCGACAGTATATCGAGTAGATTATTGCCGTCCAATTCCTAAAATGCAACCTTGATGTTTAAAAAGTAACTTAAGGTGATGGCAATTTCCAATTGCCACATATCATCGCTTAATTGGTTAGCAATAGTACCTTGCGCCGAAATCAAGTGACAGCCAACGCCAATTATAGTATTTGGCCTTCAAAGCGCGGTTTGAAATTGGCTTTTCTAACAGTGATCCAACCGGCGCAAGCAATTTTGCATATCAAGTTTCGATAGTGATGGAACGTTAAGGAACAGCCATATGTAACTTTTCGACTCCTATATTTATATCTTGATTAATATATCCAGACATTCGGCAACGATACAATTTAAATTGTCTACAACTTGTCAAAGGCAGCTGCTGCAACACTAAAACATTTCTTTTCAGCAGAAGTCGCGCGAAAACAATATTTTTATGGCTGGCGGTAGAGCGGCATTTCACAAGATTCTAAGCTCCGAATCATATTGATCGCAATGACATTTGTCATGTGTTAGGTCTCTGATCGTAATGGATGAAAACTTCGTAATATAATTAATCGTTCTCTACTACTACTCCTTCTCTTATCGAAAGTTGAACATCAGCGCAATCCAAATCCATAATCCGGTGACCACTACTGATCATCTATTCGAGGATGGTTCCAGTGACCAAAAATTCAATATGCAATAATTAAAAAAAATAGGAATAATGACATATCCTTTTCGCACCCCCGAGCAATCGCAAAAAAAAGACATTTATTAAGGAAAATAGAAGCTAGTGAATCGTTATGACAGACCTAGAGCGCGACAACCCTATTAAGAATATCTCGTCATAGAGTTACACGATATGGAATCGAACGTATCTGAAAAGTCTCGAAAATCATCAACGGTGGGTCGCAGATACCTGTAGCACAACTGTGGTGTGCTGTAAGTGCGTGTACTTCGTTCACAGCTTCATTTTACGAACACGTATCTGGGTTTACCTATTTTTCTTTTCTCAATCTCCGGGCTTCAAGAGAATAAGAACAATGACTACATCTGTTTCTGGAAAGAATTAATTAATACCATTTTAGTTGACCGAAGTACAAGTGACACATTTTTGTTGATGGGCGCCCATTTGACTCTTAGTCCTGTTACAATTTATCGTCATTAAAAATTACGATAGTTTTAGGATTTTCTGGAAGTGGTTGATAAGTTTTGCTTCAGGAGATGATAGTGTCCCTGTTCCTTTTGTAGAATGATCATTGCTAATGCATTGCTCTGAAGTGTACAATACAAAAATGTTGTTACGCTTCAACACTGTTTATAGTTCAATATCAACATTAAGTCAGTGATTCTCTGCATCAGCAGCGTGGCTCGAAAAATGGGTTCTCTTGCCTCTATACAACCGTATAACGCATTTTATTCAGGAAGAATGGTCATAGAGCCGATGAGTGATGAATATGTTCAAGATTAGAAATATATTTACATTATCTGTGTGTCAGTAAATCAAACAAATCTACATTAAAAATATGTTTTATTTTTAAACAGTTTACATTTACGGGATTTAATGAGACAGCAAGCTATCACTCTGACTGGATAAATTAAATAAATTCAAAAATTTTAATATGAATGCAATAAACTAGAGCTAAAAGAGTGTGAAAAGAAGGTCTGACTGAAAGCTTCGGGACAACTGGTATAAGGTGAACTATAGCATAAATTGATATCCATCAGGTTGGTATCATGTACCGACTCGGAAACCATAGTGTTAGTATCATGTACCTTTTCGGTACAATAATGTTGGTATCGGTTACTAACACAGTAGCCATAGTGTTAGTATCCTTTACAGACTCGGTATATATATTATATAGTGTGAGTTAGCACGGATTAATTTATGATGCTATGCAATTTAAGCAATAATAGATGTCTTTTATCTACACGTAACCAGATGATACTGTAAAGCGCGGCTCCACCTTACAACCCAGCGAACGTCAATTTTGACAAATATAGTTGCCATTAAGGTCAAATAGGCTAAATCTGGTTTTACACAATATTTATTTTAACGATGATTTCAGCAACAATCTTTGTTAGTTTCAAGAAGTTTTCATTGAGATTTCTTGAAATGCAAATTTAATTGTAATTAATAGGGGTTTGTTTAATAATAAAACACACCTGTGCGCAATACGCCGATAGCATGCAGTGTATTACTGTGATTTAGATGCCAAAGCCTAGATTTATATTTCGTGTGCTCTTCATCAATTATCAGTGTCTCTAGACTATACTCCTAAGACACTCTGGATTTATATCTTCTTCCTGTTTCAATCATTAGCATAAAAAATGATTAACGATTCAGCCAAAACATTCGGGATTTATATATTTCGAATAATTTCTAGTTTACACGAAAATGTCAATTCTGTCCAGACATTCTGGTTTGATTTATTGTATTTATTGTGAATACTTTTATACGATTTTGATTTTTGCTTTGCAACATTTTGTTCAATAAAATGATGATGCTTCGATTAAGCATACTCACATCACCCGTCAGAAAAAAGTTCGGGGACTAATCATAAGCACGGATCTCAATATCAGCTACCAGGCATAAGTAGGAATGGTATGGCATCACTAAATAGACAGCTACCACGCAAAACCTCTTACAAAAACTACAAAATCTCCTACATAATTGGTGCCCCGTTTCGTCGAACTCACAGCCATTAAAGAATTAATCAGAATCTAGCCTATGCGAATATTAATCAGGCGCTAGTCCTTCTACTAGCCCAAGCACTTCGGATGAATTCCATACAAGAGTGAATGCAGTAAAGTAGGGAAAACACACAAGAAAACAAATCCTGAGCCACAAATCACAGCAAACCATCGAAGGCAGCCACACGATGACGAGTGAGGACGATGTAACACTGCCATCTATACTCGACAGCACACACAAACACACACTCATAAGATGACGTTCAGCTCAGGAAAGGCAGAAAGCCCGGTGATGAGCCTAGCAACAAGCCACACCACCACATGGACCC